>MU226188.1:3230756-3316851 GCA_018584345.1 Thuja plicata
ATAGCTTAGCTTGCATATTCATCTTAATCTAGCTTGCATTGCATTTCATTCTTGATTCTTGAGGATATTGGCATTCTTGCCCTTGTCTTCATTGAATCTCCCATTGCATGGTTTACTAGCAAGGTTATAGGCTTAATAGCTCTAGCTGAGAGCATTCTAAAAACCCTTGCACTCCATTTCTAGGGAGCTATGGATCAATTTTTGAGACCTCATTCTTGAGTGTTCTTGAATGTAAGGATTCATAGAAGTGTGACACAATTATAACACACAACTTCATCATCTTCCTACCCCCTACTGTACTTCCAATATCTTGTGAAACAACCAAAGTGGATGATGGTGCAGATGACTGCCTATCAAGAGGCATGACAGTGACTAGACCTCCAATTCCACTATTTGAAGGCACTTGGCTAAGTGCAACAACAACTTCATCCTCATTTAGTAACTTATTTGCAAATTGGATAAACAACTCCAAAATTTTTACCCTATTAAACTCATTAGGGAATGCCCTTGTGTAATTTCAAAATTCCCTTGATCTCCTCTGCTCAACTTCCTCCACCCTGTTGTATAATGAAACCCTGTTGCAATCCTCCTCGTAGGATGAGAAATTCCTTTAGAGTTCATCCCTTTGCAGGAAAGAGTGGTAATATGGTCCTAGTCTATCTTCTATCTTTGCTGAGCCATAGTATCCCTTAGGATCAAATCATTTAGCCTCTATCTCTTTAGGCATATTATATGTGTCAAGAAGTTTTATTGCCTCTTCATATCCCTCCAAACCATTAATCTAAAAATCTCCAATATTGAGACGTGAAGGGAGGATCGAAGCTTTTTTTTTTTTTCTTAAAAAATGTCAGTGACCTCAAACATTTTCCAAATGAACTCCAAAATTGCTAATATGTCTGGAACAATGTGAGGTAGGACATGAACTTGAACCTCAGATCCATAAACCCTCATGTATGAATATCTCATCATCAGGTACCAATCTTCCCAATTCTGATCGACTTTATGTGCATCACCATTTTCTTTTGGCCTTAAAAACTTCATTATTTCGGGGGAGATCCTAGAGGGAGCTTTGGGGCCTATGATATCATATAGTCTCTGAACAAAGTAATCTTCAAGGCGTATGTATTGAGAATTTTTGTACTCATGGTCCCATACATTTGTCCACAATTGAACATGCTTAGGGTTCTTGAAGTAATCTACAGGGTTGAAATGGAGTTCAATATTCCATACTTTAAACTGATGTCCTTCATAGAGAAGCAAATGCAACAATAATGAATATAATTTAAATTTAACCACTGACTCACTATGTTTAATTACACACAATGACCGATGCATTTGTTCAGCCACATACTACAAGTAATCAAACAACCTATTGTTATGTATATTTTGGATATCACATGAGAAAATAGTCAGTTCCACTGGCATTTCATCATCTCCCCTGTATCCAAACAACTAACATAGATAATAATAGGTCATCATGTAGTATCTGTGAAACAATTGCACACTGTAGGGTGGAGCCTTAGAACTTGTGAAATTCTCCATCTCACGATTAACCTTCTGCCTATGAATTGACAACCATAACCTCCTATACATTCCTTCACAGTTCTTATATTCTTACTTGAGGGCAGCCATGTTAATCTTCACATTATATTTGGCACTGTCCTCTATGCCAAAGATATTGAAAATTGTATCCTTATTGATAGTTATCAGAGATCCAGATTGACATTCAATTTGCCTGGTTGTAGTGTTATAACAGTTAGCTAAAGTCCTAATTAGGTCTACATTGACAAAAACATTAGGGACTACCGACTTTGCTAACCCAAACTTCCAGGGGTTAGAATCTGGATGAGGGCTCTCTAATTTAGTATAGAAATATCTAAAAATATTGTGCCCTCTCAGTGTCATGTGGACTTCAATAGCCTCTATCTGTTTTTCACTAAATTTTGGGAAATTTGGAGTTATTTTTGGCCTCCGTGAGGAGCCAGGGCATTGGGCAATTATGTCATCATAGAGGTGCGTCTATTTTTCTTTTTGGCTACACTACCTTCTGGGGTAGGGTTTCTAGAAGAAGATAAAGCCATAGAAATATTATTTTACAAGAGCAACCTAGTTCTAACAATTCAAAAACACTACAATTTATTCTAATAATTCACACTTCTATGAGAAATTTGTAGAGAAGGCAAGGTGGTAAACCAAGGGTAAACTCACTATTTGCCATTTTGTTGGGTTAGACCTGTGCACTAGATGCTAAAAATGGCTACTTGAACTCACACAATTATTTCTCTATTCTGTAATTCTTCTTGGCTTTATGAAATGAAAGATAAAACACCTCCTAGATAGGCTCTCAAGCATGACTGTTGTACCATTAAAGCTGGAGTGGATAACAAATCAAGTTTAAATCATAGTTTTCAATACAAAGAAATCAACAAGACTCGACAAGATTCAAAATCCTCCCACCTAGCTCAATTAATATCTCTCATTTCATGCTTTTATTGACACATCGTCACCAATTAAACAAAAATAATACCTTTCATCTAAGCTAACTAGTCATCCACTTTTCATCTGACTCATCATCCATGTCAATTCTTGATGAAGCAGTGAAGGAGAAATGAACTCCCACTACGCCATCGCGTGCAATGTCACAACGTACTCCTAAGCACAAACAAATCTCTTGGTAACACACCAAGACTGAAAGAAGCTCTCAACACGCCATCATGTGCCAATTAGAATGACATGAAGCAACTCAGTAACAAGGGGAGAAAAGGGAAATATTACACCACGCCACCATGTGGGATCCAAAAATGCTTAACCAACGTATAACAATTAGGCACATGGACATACGAAAGACATTTTTGTAGGATATAACAAATGAAATAATCAAGCATAACAAGGGAAACTAGAAGACGATGTAAACTTTAACAAAGGGGGTCAGTCAACCAACATATGTTAACCCTTGAATTTCAAGAGCTTCAACTAGGTAAACAATTCAATACAAGAATAGAAGTTGGCTCATATCAAAATTAGTTCTATTCTGAACACGCTGATGAATTCAGCTGAGAGGTGGACCTTAAAAGTGTTTATACATTCGCAACCAAAAAATGACTTAGTTTTCATAAGTTTTTCCTTACTGAAAGTATGAAGTACAGTAAGGACCAGTGCCACATAGCCATGGTAGCAAAGTCAAATATCAAATGAACTCAACATTAATTGTGCACACTCTTCTAAATGTTAATGCCTTACACAAATACATGAATTGCATCTAACCATGCATCATTCTTATAGAATCATTGCTATTTCTTCGAACTGTTGCAACATATAAACATGAATTTAATATTTTTTTTAATTTATTACATTGTACTAATCAACTGTAACAATGAAATAATATGCTTGATCTACAACAATCATACATAATTCATCATATTCATATAAGTGATTCATGAAATGTTTAATTCTCTACTTTACAAATCCCCAGAATTATTCACACAATTGCTAACAAAAAGCAAAAGAGAAATCATAAATCCTTAATTCAATCTGCAAATGATAGTTTCAATTAATTTCTTTAGAAGTATTCATACATTTCATATTAGTCATATTCAATAATTTGTTTTTTTTGCTCGGTAATAATGATTTATTTTCTTAATTATCTAGAAATGTATGTAAAAAATTCACAGTGGACATTAATGTTACTTCTAACCACCACCAAAAAGAAGTTTCTACACCCTGACTTCTACCCCTAACCATCGAAAATATCTATTTTTCAATAGTTCATCAGTTGTCAAAATTTGTTATTGCAAAATAAGAATCCCTACCCTCTTACACCACTACACACCAAAAACCACCTGAGATTGACAATTTTTTTAAAAGTTACAAAAACATCAGTGAAACTTGTCACCCAGATTCTAGCATACAAATCAGATCATCTTCAAAACACTGGTCGTCCATCTTCCAATTTACAGGATCATGCTCCACAGACTCTAGTAGCATCTCTACACATTAACCTCAATGACCTCCTCCTTCCCAGAACCCTATGCCTTAACCTCAATGACCTCCTCCTTCTTTGAACCCTGTGAGCTCTGGCCTGGCCTTCAACGAGCCCTGCCCTGACCTTCAATTCTTCCATTTTTCTTCTACATACATCAGATTGACAAACACTTTAAGTGCATCCCATCCACGCTTTGCTTGCTTGGTTTTTTTTATCTCTCTGCCTCTCACGAAGCCTCTAGATGAATGGAATGTAACCCGTCACCCTCATCTTCTATCACTTCACTGTAATGCATCCCCTTTCCTAGAAATGCCCACTTGAGAATGAACTCCAACCCAACCAAACACTTTGCATGAACTATTGCCTCCATTATTCTCCCCATGTTTGTTGTTGATTCTCTAAATTGCAACTCCCATGCCAAAATCTTGGAATACACATTTGTCTTAGTTCTATGTCTATTCCTCAATTGATCAAACATGACACCCAAAATCAAACACACAATCTTTGTCAACCTTTTATCTTTGTACAAAAACATGCGATCAAGTCACTTGTCCGTAACCGAGCCAAAGAACAGATTATGCTATTTAGATGCTCCCAATGTGAAAGGAGTCTCCATCTCTGATACACAGAAACACTTCTTTCACCCTTCATCGAAACCTATGCGCATAAATTGATTCCTTAATAAAATGGTGATAAATGGGCTTGTGTGGGAGACATATAAAATTTTGGGCACATTCCAACCATTAATGCGATGTCTAGACATAAATTTTTCTGCATGCTCCAACCATTAATGCGATGTCCTATTTTTGCAAAAATACCTATTACATAAACCATTCTACTTTTCCTTATACAATTTTTTTTTAGAACCCATAAGATAGGCCTTGATATTCCTTTTATAGACACAAGGAATGCAACAAGCTATAGGCCAGGGTATCACTTTTATATTCTGATACCAACTACCACTAGTTGATGATAGAAGATATTCTCCAAATGAAGGTTGTTACCTTTGTTTGTGTCCTCAAGCGAATCCAGAGGAGGCCATGAAGTTCTTATTATTGTGAGGCCTATGATCCAACCAGGCTTCTAAGCCATGTCATTGTTGCACATAGGTGGTTTTTGAGGCATAAAATGCAAGGAGTCAAAATTATCACCATCTTCCCTTGTAGTAAATGGCTTTGAAAATACAACACAAGGAGAAAAAAATGACTCCAAACTCCCATATTTTGTGTCTACAAAGAGATCAGAGACATTTGCAAGCTGTGGACAGATTTTTCAGCAAAGTCCAAAGCTTTCAGATCTCTTCGTTTACCGAAGGCAATTTCAGTATCTCTTTGATTACAAAATGTACTATCAAATGGTTCACCACCATGATCCTTATATATATCTTGCAACATGGCTTGGTCTAACCCATTCTTTTTATAGTAAATCCCTCAGTAGCCTCAGCAAGCCCCATCCTTAGTACCCAAACAAAGAAAAACTCTATTCCAATCGTAAAAAACCCAAATTTAGATAACCCATATAACTCATTATGCATTTTTCCCTTCCTGTATTTAAGCTATGAATCACACTTTCAAACTGAAAAAAGCCACAAATATCCCAAGATTTACACCTATCCCAATAGCTACAAGATGTGTAATTGTGGCCTTTTCCCTTGGTTATGCAAGTTAAATATCACACTCAAACGATTGAGCCATAAGGGAATGATTTTCTGGAAAGGGAATGATTTTTAGATTAAAAAAACTATAACAGTCCATTTGTCATGATGTCACTTCTCAGATTCTTCCTACCGCTACTTCTTTCTTCAATATATTGTCAAATAGTTTTGAGTAACCCACATAAAATTTCAAGAGGTTGTGACTTACCGAACTTGGGTTATCGATTCATTTCATTGCAAGCTCACAATAATTTTCCTTAACTGCAATTTAGGCTTGCGAGGACGCGACAACTTAACCCATTTATAAATGCACGTGCATAATTTTTTGGTTAAGAGGTCGTGGATCTCATGTGGTGGCGTGGTGTAATGTTTCTCTTGTCTCCCTGCGTTACCAAGCTGCGTTATTTGTTGATTAATTAATATGGGTAATCAATTAATTTCATTGCAAGCTCACAACCATTTTACTTAACTGCAATTTAGGCCCGCAAGGACACGACAATAATTTTATCATCGCCCATAGACTGCCACACAACCTCACAACCGCTAGCTGTCATCAATCTTAACCTCCACGAGAGTGCGATAAACACTTTAAGCACAACTTAAAGTACATGCAAAATAACCAATAAAGTGTTAGGCTAGGACATAAGAGAAAGAAATAAAGAACTTAGTTTTAATATCTGTGAGGCTAAAGATATCCTATGGGACGTCTATGCAACACCCAAAATGCACCATTCATTGTATTTATTAATTAATTAATAATTAAAATTTATCATTTTAAAATTGAAAAAATGATTATAACATTTGTAATTAATTAACAATTACAGTTTAAGACACAATTCAGGACCATTGTCTACGCAACACCCGAAACCACTAGTTTAACGTTATTATTAATTAATTAAAAAATGCCATATTCATTATATTAAGTTTTTAATTAATTAATTTTAATTTTTAATTAATTAATAATTATAATAAATAGCAGTTTTGGGTGCTGCATAAATGTTGCCATCAAATATGACGCGTCGATAAGTAGATACTTTAACATAGCGCCTAATTTGATGCCTAACCATCCAAGTGGTGTTCATTTGGGTGCCAACACAGGTGCCACTATTGGTGTAAATACAAGTGTTGCATTGCGCTCACCCTTGCGCTAGTATCTCTAGCTTAGTGCAAAGAATGCCACGACTCACGCCATCCTAATGGATAACACTATATTTTGGAAAAAAATGGCTGAGAAATACATTAAAAGAGTGTGTGGAAGCAAAACACAGAGCCAAAAAGGGAGCTAATGACATGGAATTATTGTAGTGTCTTCTGACAAATTCAATAAGTCCCTATTAAAATGGTTAATTTTCTCTCTTGATGTAGGCCTAGGTTTGGACATAATGGACCTCTAAAGCATTAACAATTTTCAAACCATCTTCTAACAAATTTTCAAATTTCCTCCTAAAAATTTGCAAGGTCGTGGTAATTTGTACAACAATTTTGTTAAACACAAGTCTTTTTGAAGACTCAATAAGCAACCTCTTGTAACCTTGACACTTTTCCATATTTCTAGTAGTCCAAATATTTCATAAGATCTCGATTTGAAGAACTAGCCAAAATAAGTTACTTTCTTTGTTAAGGCTCTTAATGCTTCCAAAGATAATTCTAGTCCAGATAATGTTATTATAATATAGGGAAACAAAGTTCGCTAGCTTGTATAGGCAAACTAGAAAACTAGATCTACTTATTCTTTAATTACTTAGAGAGGGGAGTGATCCAATTGGCGCAAGATATCGGGAACAAAGTGGATTCAACATTCCCTTTTGATGAGTTGAAAATAATAATATAATTATGAAAGAGAAATGTATTTAAGCTAGTGTAAAATATGCTAAAATGATTGTTTTTAGCCTATACAACAATACAAAGATCAAATATGTAAACTTAAGAAATAGATCTGAAGAATGTGGATAGAGAGGAACCTTCCACTAAAATCTAGGAAAAAATGGAAAAGATTATGGTAAGTGGGGTAGCCTTGTTTTGGATGACGGTAAGCAAGGAAGTCATGTCTCAACATTTTTGGGATCTATGGAAAGGGGACCTGAAGGTATTTTGACGCTCAATCTAATTCTAGATCTATGTCTTTTTAACTTATCACCTGCATACAAAAAGAAGGGAAATATATGGGTTTATGGGGGTTTTCCTAGGTCAAACTCTAGCTTAAGAATTAATCTTAAAATTGAAATAATTAAAATAGAAATGAAAGTGTGTTGTTATGTAACATAGGCTAGATCTGAAAATTTAAGTATCTTATACCTTATCGATGCAATGCTCTTTGAATGTGATCAAAAGTTTTGACGCAATAAAATGACTCCATAAGACTTAAGAGGAAATCAATCATAAATATGTGCATGAAGGTTGTTGAAGTTTTCCACATTGCTATATCTGAAGAATATGGTGGGACAAAATTCCTTGAATGCTTGATGCTTTAATTATTGAGCTTGATGTTGATGATGGATGATGTGATCAAATGAGGTGTAAGCTTACTTTTATACCTCTCCCTAGTATTTCAAGTTTGTCATTTTTGAGAGAGAAAACATGGGAGAAATTTTCCCGCTCTCACAAACTAGTCATTATACCATTTGAATTCGGGCCCCGATTATTGGGACAAGGTTGCCACAGGAAACCCTATCTAGGAATACATTTACCAAATAAATCTATTGATGAGACAATGTTTCCCTAAGTGACCTAGTCCTGAAAAAGGCAGGATAAAGGACCTAAAGTCTAGAATGTAGTGATGATGTTTTTCTTTCAGCCAGTATGATCTAGATTGAATAGGATCAAGCAGGTGAGGCCATACACTCTAAAATGAGGCCTAAGTGAGAAATAAATTGCACAAGTATGTAGTTTACAATGCAACAATTACCCCCAATTTAACAAGACTATGAGTCTACACACGTACTAGCAATAGAGAGAGAGAGAGAGAGAGAGAGAGAGAGAGAGAGAGAGAGAGAGAGAGCTAAGCTCAAGGGAACGAGCCCTCAAACCCCAGTATATAAAATCATATAACCACATGGAAGGACACATAAAAAAAATATAAACAAAACAAACATAAACAAAGAGAAACACAAAAATACACACAAAATGGGTTGATGCTAAAAGAAAAGGCTCTAAGTCAACTAGTGGAAGAGACCCCGATACACAAAATATCTCAAACACTAATATAATTCTCGAAATGGTTGTATAAGAGCACAAGTGGTCACATAGAAATATCGAAAACATACATCAAAGATAAGACAAGGAAACATTATCTGACTAACTAGCAAGATGTGCTATGTTATGGGATTGTAGAGGAGAGAAAGGAAATCATGGATTCCATGGGATAACAAGGTGTGTTATGATAGGTGATCCATGGAAGAGTATAGATTCTACAAGACAAAAAGTTGTGTTATGGTGTGTGATCTATGTGACAAAAGAGGAGGAAGATTAAAAAATAGACTAGCAAGTTGTGTTATTCTAGCTAGCTCATCTTGAAATTATTGGTGTCAAGGAAATCTCAAATAGTCTATCAAGTTGTGTTATGCCAGTCAACCAATCCCAAGGATAACCAAGAAAAACATCATATGCAGGAAATACACTAGAAATTGATGCCAATGATAACAAATAAAAATTTAATATATAAGGAAATCCAAATACAATTCCAAAAATAGTAATACAAAGGGGCGAAACGCTACAATTACTATTAAGATTGACACGAGCATTCATAATACATAAATCTCAAGGGTCAACTCTATCAAAAGACAATTAATATAGGGCCAAGAGGAAGAATATGATTGACATTTGTGGTTGTATCTCATGTAAAATATCTAATAGGTCTCAAAATAATGCCAGCATTCACATATTGATTGTATGAAAAATGAAAAAAGGTAGATGAGTTGCTAAGTGGAAGGCCAAAGAAAAAAATTTGAAATTTTTAGAGTAAAATTAATCTATGTTCATTCACTTCCATGGTATATCATTATTTTAATATACCACAACTTCTAATTGTCATCTAATATGCTTGTAATAGATTTATTTATTAATAATAAAAAATAGATCACTGTCTACGTCTTTCTCTTCTTTTAAATGAATTTTGCACTATTATATTTATTTTGATGAATAGAGGCCTTTTTAATTAATATATAAAAAAAGTACAATATTCACAAAAAAGGACCGGGGGATAAAAAAATCACCCCGCGAAGAGTCACTCGACATCATGCTGGAAACATACAACTATTCACCAAAAAAACATATAAAGAAAGCCCTCAAGATGCAAGAGCAGTAGAAGAAGAGGGAGGAGGATCTTTATCATTAGGATTGCCCCAAACATTGGTCCCAGGGGTGTGGTCGGGAAGCGACCACCCTCATCTGTATGTTTATCTTCATTCTCCAGTTCTCCTTCCTCCCACCTGGAAGAAATAGCAAGAGCCAGGCGGGGGATTTTATCAGAAGTGGCAGAAGGCCATACAAGAACATTGGCCATTGGTCGAGATGAAGCAGCAATAGTAGAAACAAGCAAAGGAGGCCAACCAATAGCTGAAGCCCTCCTAGTACGAGGAGAGGCAGAGTGATGGTGCCAAGAGCACGGTGTTCTAGAGCGCCTGGCCGAGGGACTCCGACTATGACGTCAGCCCCAGTTCGGCGTGCGGTCAGCTGAGAGGGAATCCGACAACACCCGAGCTATAGTACAAGGGGCATTACCCCAATGCTGCAGCAACTCCTGTAAATGAGCGACCTCAAGGGCCACCTTATCAGCTTGTACTTGAATCTGCATCATGACATTATTACATAAACATGCCTTAACATAAAGAGAAAAATTTACATCCAGAAAGTTGCGAGTAAAAATAACAACATTACGATCTTTCCATAAGAAAAACAAAATCTCCATCCTGAAAGCATGCCAAATCTGGGTATTCTGGGAAGGAATTCTAGTTGAATCACCAAGGAGAGCCATATGAAAAGAGAAAGGCTCAGGCTAAAATGACATAAAAAATCCATGTATCCAACTCCAATATTTCTGGGCCCGACGACAAAACCAAAAAATATGCATAATGGTTTCCGAATGCCCACAAAATGGGCATTTGGGATCAGGCACACCCAAGTGCCAGAGCTGAGATCCCAAGGGGAAACCCTGGTAAAGAAAACACCAGGAAAAATGAGCAATTTTGGGTTCATTAACAACATCCCAAATAGTGCGGAAATGCCAGCTCCAGGTCTTCTGGGAAGAAGAAAGGTGCCAATGATAATTGAGCAAATCAATCATAGGAAAATGATGCACAAGCCAAGAGTACTCAAGCTTGGGTTTGTAGTTGGTAAATGGCATATTAGGGTACCATTTCTAGTCTTTCTACCAAGGTTTAACTAAATGAATTCCAATTTTATGTAGGAGATGCGGCGGAATAGCAAAGACGAGAAAGTCAAAAGTCTGACGATATGGATGAGTGAGCTAGAATTGAACACAAAGATCATCCCAAGATCAGAGACTCATGGTGGCTCTGGAAAGCAAATCTTTGGGCGTTTGAATGCCACGTTTGTGAATACGAAGAGCACTTATCCCTTGGATTTTGGCAAGAGGAAGCCCTTGTTGACAAAAAAGAGGGGAGCACCAAATATTATACTGATTGAAAGAAAGTCCATCACAGAAGCCATTTCCAACCCAGTGAAGCCAAGGCTTGACAGCTTCCCAGGCTCTCCAAATACTTTTGACAACAAAAGTACCTTCGATTTGAACAGGGTGCTTCATAACCAGAAGGGCTTGAAACCCAATCCCCTTCCAAGCTGGCTTGTGCAAGGGATACCCAAAAGAAATGCAATGTCGAAGAAAAAGTTTCCAAGCCTCATCGCCTGTGAGACATCACACAATCCACTTCGCACAAAGGGCTAGGCCTTGTTTTTGTGTGTCGAGTAAGCCAAGCCCACCAGAGGCCTTAGGGAGACAACAAAAATCTGAGGGAACCCTGTGAAATCCATGATGATCAACACCATAAGCCCAAAGAAAATCCCTTAGCAATTTCTCAAGCTTCTTGTAGGAGGCTTTTAAAGGAGCCCAACAAGAAGAGTAGTAAACATGCATAGCAGCCAAGACCTTGGAGCAAATCTGAAACTTCCCAGTGAGAGAGAGCGGCTTGGTGATCCAATAGGTAAGCTTCTTGTCAATTTTAGCTAACACAACATTCCATAATTCAGTAGAAGTCATTTTAAAAGCAAAAGGAATACCAAGGAAAAGAAAAATTTCCCCATGTTGAATCCTGGACCATCCAAACTGAGAAAACTAGGGTGGATCAGGAAGGGAAGATTGCCTTTAACATAAGGTTTTATGCCACTGGATGGCTAAACCAGAGGCCAAGAAAAAAGTGTCTAAACAATGCAGGGGTGCCTTGATATTTTCTTCATCTTCTTCAAGAGTGAGAAAGGAATCATCGACAAAATGACCATTGAGAAATTGCTGGGTAGAATCAGGTAAAACAATCCCATGAACATGGCCCAGAGAAATAGAATGAGATAACACATAGCCAAATCCCTTGGCTGCCAGAACATACAAGGTAGGAGCTAAAGGACAGCCTTGGCGAATGGATCTGAAGAGCCCAAAGGTAGAAGATTGTTTTCCATTAATGGTGATGCAAGCAAAGGCATCCCAAAAAAGCATCTACACAGATTGAAGAAATCTGGGGCCAAAACTAAGAGTGTGAAGAATAACAAGAATAAAAGGCCATTTAGTGCGGTCATAAGCTTTAGAAAAATCAATTTTAAGGAAAAGGTTTTTCTGTTCATACTTATGAGCCCATTCCATACCTTCCCAAACCGCAATGATATTATGAAGAATAAATCTTGATTTGATAAAGAAAGTTTTTTCTGGCCAAATAATTTGAGGCAGGATGTGATGGATCTTGAGAGCCAGAGCCTTAGCGGTGATCTCGTAGGAGACATTGAGCAAGGTAATAGGCCGCCAGCTGCAAATATCCCCAAGATCCCTAGACTTGGGAATGACTTTAATGTTGCTTTTGTTGATAATGTCCTCCAGAGACTGGGATTGATAAGCTTCAAGGTAGACCTGGTGTAAATCAGGACCAATGGCATCCCAGAGTATTTTATAAAACTCACAGGGAAAGCCATCACAACCTGGGGCTTTATCATTAGCCATGGAAAAGACAACTTCACAAATATCCAACAGGGTAAGAAGCTAATCACAGAAAGCTTGTTGGGAAGGTGAAACACATTGAGGCACGAAAAAAATGCAATCACCAAGAGCTTGATCGATGGTAGGAGAAGATCCATGAGTGGAAAAAACTTGTTCGTAATGACAAACAAAGGCCTGCAGAATATCAGGAAGCTCTGTGATGAGGGATTGACCTTATTTAATCCTAGTTATGCCCACATTGGTGTGACAGGCACTGAGAGCAACAAAACATTCTTTAGAGGCTTGATGTCAGACCTTTAACTAGTGTAGTCAAGCTTTGATCTGAGCACCTCTGGCAGCATAATTGTTTGCATCTTGCTTCTACTGACGTAGCTGGGCAAGGCGAAGTTGCAGGTCTGGATTGAAAGGATCGTGAGCTAAGGCCTCCTTGGAAATACAAAGAGCTTTGGTGTTGACATCATAGGATATACAATGATAGATGGAAAGTTGTCTACCATAAATGCACAAAAATCATGTCGTATGTCAGATGGCATCATTCCACCATTGAATCTAGCCAGGTGATTACGATGGCTGAGGCTTAAGGTTCCAAACCTGATGAATGTGGGCCACCGTGGAGGCATGGTTGAGAACAAAAGTATTAAAAAAGAACTAAGTGGTGGGAGGTCGATACTTAGCTATCTTCCATACAATATTAAATTGAATGGGGAAGTGATCTGACAAGGTTACATCAACAAGAGGAGTAACCGACAAGGCTTGTTTTTTGGAAAAAGAGAAAAAAGATTGTGCCAAATTCATGACACGATCAAGCCATTTATGAATTCTGTCAGAAGAGGCTCTAAAATTAGACCACATGTACCAAACCCCATCAAGACGGCAACGACCAATATTGGGATAAAAAAGGACCAATTTATTATGCATGTAATACCAGGCTTCCCACTCACCAACTGTCCATCAAAAAGGAAAAAGTCTATCCTTGTCAGAAGCCATTTCAACCATATTAAAGTCACCACAAAAAATCCAAGTTGCACATGGCAGAGAATCTGCAAGCCAATGCCAAAGGTGAGATCTCTCAACAACATCATGGGAGCATAAACATTAACTATGCCAAAAGAATGATTCTCAATAATGAAAGTGGCCCAAACAGATCTTTGCATGGGATCTAAGCCATGATTGATTAAAAAAGAATGCCAATGAGGAGAGAGGAGAGTAACAACTCCACCTCGACCAGCTTCATGCTGAGAACAGAGAGCAAGGCTCTTAGGCCAAATAACCTTGCAAACAACATCAAGAAAAAAACCAAAAATTTTAACTTCCTGGAGGCATAACACATCCAGATGACTAACACAATGACCCACATCCCTGACAGAATACTTTCTGGGTAGGTCTGTCAGACCCCTAACATTCCACGAGATGTACTTCATGAGAAAACAATGTCGTCCATACCATCACCATCCTCAAGGGAAGCAAAACTATTTGAAAAATAAGCTAGAGTGAAATCATTCCCAAGAGACTCCATGGAAATATTTATGTATTTTTTGAAATACCCTCCAGCGCGGTCTCAACATGCTCATCAGGGTTGCGAGAGTGGTAAAATATGGGATGGGTGGAAATCACAAAAGCTTCTTGAGGCATGCGAACCCAAGAAGGGTTAACACCATAATAAAAATTCTTCATCCCCTGCTAGCTAGGGTTTAAAATGGGAGCATTATTCTCAGCATGAGAAGCAGCTCGAGCTGCAACAGGAGGAGGTGGTGGCTGTGAAGTGGAAGTCAAAGCGGTAGGCTTGACCTGATAGTTCTTGCGGCCAACTGTTACCCAGTTGTCTTTCTTTGTTTCCTTTTTTTACCAAAACCAACAGGCCACAAACCAGAATCCTTAGGAGGAAGTTTGGGATGAGGAACTGCCAAAGGGCAATCCTTGATCTTGTGCTTTGCAGATTGACAACTATAACAAGTGTTGGGAAGGTTGAGGTAAAGCACCTTCTGAGAGAAGGTGGTGTCACCAACCTGGATCTCAATAGACTCTTTAAGGTCTATGGAAAGGTCGACCTTAATACAGAGCCTCTTCTAAGGCCAAGGATTGAGAAAATGGTCATGCTCACTACAGATAACCCTACTTAGCGTTTTCACAATGACATGCATGAAAGGCCAACAAGGTAGAGGAAGACCAGGGACTCTACCCACACAGGAATGTTTAGTTTCTTTTTTTCAGAGACGGAAAAGTCTCAAGAACAACGTTGGAAAACTAAAAGTGAAGCCCTAATATTCCAGGGTCCTTTAGCAAAAATGGCATCCGCATGAGTGGGATTGGAAAAATGAAACAAAAAGAAACCTTTGGTGAGACTTTGAATGCCATCCAAATGGATTCCATGAGGATTCCGGCTTTCGCAACCCAGTCCTTAATCATATTTTTAGGAGGGTTGAGACTTAGAAAGTAACCAATAAGAGTATGTGTTTCAAGCCAAGAACATGCATCATCAAACTCGTGAATGGGTAAAACAATATCAGGCTGAGACATAACTTGTGGAACACTTTGGGAACAAACTTGCGAGGTCTCTTGCTTAGAGGCGCCATTGTTATCTGTCACCAAAGCAACACCAACATCAACTGCTGGAATAATGGTGGCTAGGGCCATAATTACTAAAGGATTTCCTATAGTAAATGCGGTCTGAAAGGATATGAGGGCTCAGAATAGAGACACGACTCTAAATCCTAGCAGAGAAAAAAACCATCTTCTGCACCTCCACTATTATATTTATGAATTTAAGTCTAATTTGGATTAATTCAATTCAAATTCATATCAATATAAGTTTTGGTCGGTAATCATAATATTTTTAATATTACAAATTAAAATATTACATCCAGTTGTAGCATCATCAAAAATTTATTTAACATCCCCCTACCTACATAACCCTATTATGATCTTCCTTATCAACAGTTACAATATTGGTCTTAACAACAATTTAAGCCATTCCTAGCCCATCATTTTCACAAAAAAATGTCACTACATTATCCCATCAGTACCAGATTCTATCCTTTGCTTAATATCAACACTACAAAATTATTAATTTCTAAGATAGATCATGTTCTGCAACTGTTTCCTGCCTTTGCATCAGTTCGAATTTGAACATACGCTATCCATGGTGGTCACTGGGGAGGGCTTAGTCCCTCATGCCCCACCCCTACTCCCGGTCATTTGTCCTAATCTGCTACTTGTATTGGGTACTACAGGGTTTGATGGGGCCCCTAGATTCTATGATCCTATGCTTGCTGGGCTGCCGCCTAGTGCCCATAACACTGACTTTGTTTCCTCCACCTACTACGAGTTGTGTGGGCTTGATAAACCTACGGTGGACCTGGATTCCACCAAAGCTGATCCCAAGAATTATTCTGTTGGAAGAGGTACCTCGTCCCCCAGGATGGTGCCCGAAAAAGTGCTCTGGTGGGTCAACACACCTCTAAGGTGGTACATTAATGTTGGTGAACAGATTTGTCTTCTTTTTAAATGGAAATGGACAAAGACTCTATGCTTTTGAAGACAAATGATTCATCAACAGTTGGGTAAGCATAGGAAATCGCTTCCCTCTGAATTTCTAAGGTTCAGCTTCCTTCTGAGATATTCAATGAATTACAGACGTAAAAGTAAATCTATACACCTTTAACCAGAAAGTGTAGAAGGAACACTCAAATACTCTTGGGTATTGAGGCAAAATTACAGAATCAACTAATCATTGAAATAACCATGAAGCGAACATAAATCTACTAACTACTTTTAAATCAGACAACTTACAAAATAACCTAAGAAAGACAAGCTATAAAGAAAATGGAAGTGACTGAATATAAACAACACATGCGCAGATTTAAATGTATCAATTCTCAAAGAAATCACATACATTCTAGATTTTGATTCAAAGATCTAAACCATACCATGCATCTGTATATTCATATATTAATTGGATCAAATTCTGATAAAAAATCGGTCACCAGCTGTTTCAGAAAATTTAGAAAAGTCTATGCTTACTACTTACTCCAAAACATAAACTATCTATTTTCTACCTTGACTTTCTAACCCCCTTTCAGTTCAAAGTTCTCCTATTAATAGTTTTACATCCGGGAGAGCCTCCAGAAAAACCCGGCCTCTTGAACATCAAAAGGAAAACCATTTAAAACCAGTTACATAACTAATAAAAATAGAGTTTCAAAGCACGTGCCACTTAAAAAATAAAGGGAAAAAGATGCCTCAAAGATCGCTAACTCCCATCGGGGCCTTCTGAAGTGGAAGTTTGCACGAGCTTCCAGGATCGGAACACATTTGTTAACTCTTGAGCTGGTTGGGAATTTAGGTTCTTCAGGCCTGTCAGCTTCACCCAAGTTGTGTTCTTTTCCCACCTTAATTCCCTGATTCTCTCTGCCTGCTTCGGCAACTAACCTCTGTTCAGCAGCAACATGGATTCCACATTCGCAATTCTGGTGAAGTCCTGAACTGTCGGCGCCTCATTTTCTTTGAGAGTGTTCATGGCGTCTGTGAAGATCTTTACCATGGCATCTATGTCTCTGTTACCTCCATCAATTTGCAAAATACTTGAGGGGTTCACTATCTTAATATCTTTCAGGGCATCCGCGTGCATATCCATCACTTCCTTTTCGATCGCTTTGGCTTGAGATATTATAGCTTTAAACATTGTATTTTTCCATCCGAAGTTCTGCTTCAGAATAAATAACATATAGGGGTCTACCAATTTCATTGGATTTTCAGCTAAGAATTGAATCACACCATAGTTTTCTATTTCTTGAACTTGTATGACAATTGCTGCGCACTTCACTTCTTCCATTTCCCAACTTGGAACTAAGGTTTGAACCTCACCAAGTAATGTTCCTCCATCGAGGCAAGTAGATATAAACTCACGGATAAAATCACTACCTTCATTGATGACATTGTTTATCCAAGACTTCACGATCTCTACCAGAACCTTCCCCTGCTGAATTTGTTTCACTAGCTTTTGCCTTTCAACTGTATTCGAATCGAAATCCTATGAAGACTGAGCTAGAGGCAGAAACCCATCATCAGCGAGTGAGGAAAGGAACTCAGCCATGGTGGAGACTAGCTGTTTTAATTTTTGTTTCTCTTTCCCATCTTTTTGCGACTGCCCGAGCATATGATCGGCTGAGAACTTAAACAGGTGATCCCTAGAATCCCTGTTTAGAACACCAAGTTCCATTTTTGTGATCTTGAAGTCTTCGGCCTCTGGTTCTTGAATTCCTTCTTTAGGCTTGAAAGTGGCTATCCCTGCAATCACCTTGCCAGTTGACAGATCTGTAGATAACCTAGCATCACTCTTCACTCTCTTTTCTTTGGGAGTTCGGGTAGCATACTTGGTAACAATCTCTTTTATAGGAAGCGAAATGGGTTTATAGCTCTTCCTCTTATTCACCAATTTAGTAAGCCAAGGTGGGACTGAACCAGTGACTATCTGATTATCGGGGGTTTTTGCAGGAGTATCCTCAACCTGAGGTACCTCTGTATTCATAATAGAAGTTTCCTATTCT
Organism: Thuja plicata; assembly: GCA_018584345.1. Lineage (NCBI taxonomy): Eukaryota > Viridiplantae > Streptophyta > Pinopsida > Cupressales > Cupressaceae > Thuja > Thuja plicata. The sequence goes on from MU226188.1 coordinate 3,249,095, forward strand.
TTTACTTGTTGGTCTGGAGAGAATGAAATATCATCATCATTGATCTCAACATCCAGGTAGTCGAGTCCTAAAGCTACCATCTGAGACCGCTTCTCTGATCTTGTTCTCGGTCTCGATCTTGGTCCAGTCGAGTGCTTGCTGGAAATCACCTTTTTCTTGGGAGATGAAATTTTACCTGCATTTGGAGCCATAGGAGATACATTAGACGAGGCATGCTTCATTTTCACTAGGGTTGGTTTTGCACTATGCTTTTCAAGAGGGGGTTCTCAGCTCTCTCCTTCTTCTTTTTCATTAACCAGCTTTTTGTGACCCTGAAGATGGTTTGGGCCCTCAGTTTTATATCATCTTCTTCTTTCCTATTCCAATCTATGTCTGTGGGAACTTTCGCATCCACATTGTTAGCCTCTAAACTTGTGGTTTCAGGACAGTCTTCTTCCACATCTTTAATATCGAAATTCAACTGCAACATCTTGATCTGTGGGATTACAAGCCTGGAATGATCTCGTTTCCAGATTGCTTCCTCATCTCCAAGATCTTCCCATAGGTCTTCCAGGTGTGAGCTGGGTGAAGGATAATTACTTAGGCTTAACACCTGCCTGGCGAAGCCCTTATTGTCAAAACCCCTTCTTAACTTATAAAAATGCAAGTGAAAGTTCAACAAGTTGCTTCCTATCACTGAAGCATCCATCATATTATTACAGGTTAAATTACCAATTTTAACTGGGAACATGGAAGGCCATTTTTCTTCTGGCAGAGCATTTTTGATGACTACAAACAATTGCCTGCAAACTTCTGCCAAAATAAAACAGTCAAAAGCAAACCTTGGGAGCTTGAGAGGTTCATCATCAAAGCCTCCAATCTGAATGTAGGTGAAACATGGGAATTGGATATACAGGCTGCCATAGGTTTGAATTAGTTTCCATGCCTCCAATGAAACTCTTTAGTTCGGGACCCCTGCCAATTGTTGACACAGTTTACCTAGGAAAACATCATTAAATTTCCTGTAATTTTCCAAAATTTTATCTTTCCTTAACAAAGGACAGTACTCATAAATTAAAATATCTTCATTCCAAGGGACATGTCAGATGGCGGACAAATCCTATGTGCATGCTAGGCAATATATCAAATAAGAAGACATAAAGAATTCCTTCCTAATGGCCTGAGCTTGTTTGAGTTGGTCTCTCAAGGAACTAGCAATGATTTCAGCCCAATCAATATGTTGGCCCCCTTCCAAGATAATTTCTATAAAATGAAACATCCACTCATCGTAGAGAAGAACTTGTTCTGAACCTTTGATCCGGTGAAGTAACACTATCACATCGTGAATAAGGGGTTTCATGTGATCTTTAGTGAGCACTTTAGGCAAATGAGAGCCACCTTTGTAATTGGTTTGAGTCCACTTCCTAGCCACATGGCTCCAATTTTTATCTTCATTTTCTTTGTAGTGAGCTAGGGATTGAGTGGGTGTAAAAATGACAAAAGAATCTTCTGGGATTTTGAAAATAGCCATAATAGTCTCCCTATTGACAGGCACGAGGGTTTGGCCTTTCGCGTTCAAAATGCACTTGGATTTAATATCATATTTTTTAATACATTGTTGAACTAACTCTGGGCATACAACTGATGGTGGGAAAGCCGCGACTTCTAATAACCCACTCGACAGGAATTCTAGGCTATGGTCTTCCGCTACACAGTTTGTGTAATCCACTGTCATTTTTTCTACTGGAATGCCTAGTAGGTCTATTTATGAGATAATAGGAGCTCTGCACTGCATATTTCTAACATTCCCGAAGAAATGCAAACTGGACTTCATCTTCTCTTCAGAAATAAAAACCTAGTTGACCCCCCTCTTGAATCAATATATTAAACAACAATAGGAAAAGAGAAAAGGCTTCAGGAGCTACCTATTTTACGTAGACTCAGAACAAATTCTTCTCCACAGCCAAGACTCCGCAGAAAAATAACAGGAAAGAAGAACTTACAGAGCTGTTTATATTTTCAAAATAATGCCCGGAAAGATCGAATTTAATGAGCATAAGTCGGGAGCATTAAATTTTGATGATGTGAGCCGTAATGACTCAGCAATAAGGCATCCTTGGAATCCGCCACCCTTAATATCATTATTAATCATACCCCAAATGATATCTTCTGCTCGTGCTAAAATCTTATTAAATGCCATCCCAAATCTTATTGGAAGTTCACCCCGTGGCTCCCGTCAAATCAAAACTGCCCCTCTTAAAACTTAACCATTATTATGTCGCCAGGTCACATCATGGGTCCTATCAATTATTTTTTCACTTGATGACTCTGCCCACAATCTATCTCTGAACTTCTTCGAACTACTTTGAACCGGAGTTGAAAGAGGTTCAAAGTGGTTCAGCTCCATAAGGTGACATAGGCCGGGGCCCACCTGCAGAAAACAAATGTTAGAAGATAAAACATTCATTGAACCGCTTCGAACTACTTTGAACCAGAGTTCAAAGAGGTTTGAAGTGGTTCAAGTAAAGATTGAGCCTTGTAAAGGATCGGTCTGAGAACGGCTGAACTTGAACTTGACAAATTTGAAGGGGAAATGCGCTAGAAGGGTTACCGCAAGGGGAGACTTTCAAGGGAACGCGCTAAAGAGCTTCGAATTAAAGAATTATCAAGGGTCTTAGACACTTCAACAAAGGTGACTCTAACTGACCCTAACATCGGCTCTAGTTGGGGATTGCATATTACTCAATGTGCAGAGAACTCTCGATAACTGGTTTCGCAGAGAAAGCTAACAAAGGGAAAGAAAAATAGACAACCACGACACACCAAAAAGGAAAGTAGGGGAAAAACTACCTAATATGTACATGGGTACCGACTGAGGCACATCATTAGAGCTTGCATAACTTAAGATCCTGCCCATTGTAGGTAAAAGGCAGATTCACACCATCTGGGTAAGACAACCGAAAAGCATTTGAACCGAGGGCTTCAGAAATAATGAATGGGCCCTTCCATAAAGATTCAAATTTCCAGTGAGAACCTTTAGGAACTCTTCTCTTATCCCATAAAATAACTTCATCTCCCTCCATAAAGTTACGAGGCCGTGCTCGCATATCAAAAATTTGCTTCACTTTTAACTAATATTTTGTAATACGACCCACCAGATCTTCTCTTTCCTCCTCTAGCCTAGCCAGATGCATGATACGTTTCTCCAAGGGATTTTTAAAATACTCATCTTCAATTATATCTTGGAGCTTTGCTGAGGAAAGTTGTAAGGGCAGTGATACATGTGCCCCTATTCCATATACTAGTTCAAACAGAGCCATCCCAATTGCTCATTTCAGAGTAGTTTGGTTTGCCCATAGAGCCTCGTAGAGTTTCTTATGCCATTCACGGGGATTATCGTCCAACAATTTTTTTATTATCACCACCAGGTTCTTATTGCTGGATTCCGCTTGACCATTCCCTTGTGGAAAATAGTCGAAAGAGTGAGCTAAGGATATGCCATGCTCATAGCAGAAAGCTGAAATCTCCTTAGAGGAAAAATATGTAGCGCTGTCGGCTACGATCTTAACTAGTATCCCAAACCTGACAAAAATATAATTTAGGAGGAACTCGCACACCACTTGAGAGTTCACTTTCTTAGTGGGAACAACTTCCACCCACTTCATAAAATAATTAGTGGCCGTGAGAATGTAGACATGCCCAGCGCTAGATGGTGGGTTCAAAGGCCCCACGAAGTCTATACCCCATTGCTTAAATGGTTCATCAACAATTATAGGTTTAAGAGGTAAAGCGGCGAGGTGAGGTCTTCCAGTGAAAAGCTGACATTTTTCACAATTACGAACATATTGGTAGGCATCTTTGAACATGCCAGGCCAGTAAAAGTGGTTTCAAAGAATTTTAAACGCTGTTACTGTTGAAGAGTAGTGACCCCCACAAGCCTCATCATGAAATACCTTCAACAACTCTTTTTGTTGTTCAACGTCCACGCATCTAAGAAAAGTTTCATCTATGCTTCTCTTATACATAATTCCTTGAGATATCACATATCGATTGGCCTTCAATTTTAGGTTGTGCCTTTCTTTTGGGTTTAGGTGATTAGGACATTCACCATAAGTAAGGAAAAAGGCCATGTCAAAGAACCAGGGGTCGGTTAAAATGACTAGTAACGCCATAGGTACTTCATCAATTTTTTTCAGATGGTTCGCCGTTCTCCGCTATCAATTTACATAAACCCTTCCCCCTTACCAAATTGGTTGGTTTAATTTCCAGGTCATACTCTTGAATTTTTTCTATCTAGATTGCTCTGTTGTTCATACCAATCTCCCTTTCAGTCAAAATACTTTTCACTGCTGTATCAGGCACAAACACTGTGCAATGAGAATGGAGTATATAGTATCTAAATTGTTTCGCTGCTTTTACCACAGCGAAGGCATGTTTTTCCATCTGGGAATACTTAAGCTCATGTCTTTTCAATGACATGCTCATATAGGCTATGGGTGCTTCTTGTCCTTTCTCATCTTTTTTTGTTAGTATACCCGACAGAGTATGTTCCAAAGCATAGCAATAAATGATAAAGTCCTTTTTGAAATTGGGACTCTTTAATACAGGAGCCTGTGATACTGCATTTTTAATATCTCTGAAAGCTTGACGCCCATTCTCACTCCACTTGAAAGGAACTTTCTCACTCATCATATCAATCATATTCTTAGTAATTTCTGAAAATTCAGGAATAAATGCTCGCAAAAAATTCACCTGACCAAAGAAAGACTTCAATCCACTCCTATTGGATGGAAGATTAAGCTATTGAATCGCCTTTACCCACTCAGGGTTGATCCGGATCCCGTCCTTTGAAATGATATGACCAAGTAATTTGCCTTCCTCCATAAAGAAAATTGATTTCTTGGGGTTCAAAGAGATGCCGTGATTTCTACACCTCAGGAGCACTGTCTCAAGATCCTTTAAGTGTTGACTTCTCTCCTTCGAGAAGATAGTGAGGTCATCCAAGTATATCACTGTAATTTTGTTCCGAAGATCTTCAAAGGATGAATTCATTGCTCTCTGGAAGGTTGCACTCACGTTGATTAGCCCAAAGGGCATACGACTATATGCATAAGTTCCCCACGGGGTGATAAAAGCCGTTTTGTGCTGATCACTTTTTGCCACACTGATTTGATTGTATCCAGAATAGCTGTCTAGCATAGACATAACTTCATATCCTGAAACAGCTTGAAGCACATGCTCCATCACAGGTAAGGCATAGTTATCTTTCAAACTTGCTTGGTTCAGGTTACGAAAATCTGCACAAATCCTAATTTCGCCATTCTTCTTTCTTACAGGAACTATATTAGTGATCCATGTTGAATGGTGGATAGGATAGATGATCCTTGCCTGTAAGATTTTTTTTACCTCCTTTAAAATAGCTTCAAACACTTTTGGATTATAGTTCCTTAATTTTTGACGAAATGGGGTTATGCCAGGCTTTAAAGGGATTTGGTGTTCAAATTGGCCTCCTCTGAAATTCTTTAAGTCTTCATATCCCCAGGCGAAGACATCTTTATACTCCCTAAGTAACCTTATCAAGTTTTCCTTTTCAAATAAGGTACAAGTCAGACCAATAGAAATCCATTTTGGATTATCTTGTTCTCCTATATCAATCTTGTCACACTCTTTAGAATTTTGCACATGAGATACCTTTTCTTTGATGTTACTATCATCTTTCCTTCTGAACAAATGTTCAAGAGACACAAGGCCTTTGGGAATCTTATTTCCTTTCAACTGGATCACTCCATCACTATCTGCAGCATCTTGATAGACTTCTTTGCACTCGTTATAGGATCCTTCAAAATATACATCAGAAAAAATATGCGGCACATTCTAGGAAATCTTTGAGTTGGGAATCACTATCAAAGACTTGCCAATGCTCTATGTTGTCAGGTATTCTAGGCTTGTAGATCATTTCAATTAGGTATTTTTGGGTTTTAAAATCAGGGTGAGGCAATAAAAGTGAAGCTGATACCGCCAAAGCATCTGCTCTAGTATTTTGACTCCTTGGGATAAATTCAATGGAGAAGGCCTCAAAGAACTCCAACTCATCCCATACCAAATTCTGGTAGTGTCTAAACTTCTCATTCTTGACAGAGAACTATCCTCTCACCTGTTTCACAATCAGCTCGGCGTCACCTTTCACAACCAATTTCTTGACTCCTCTCTATTTAGCTTCTTCCAAACCTAGCAGCAAGGCTTCGTACTCTGCGGTATTATTAGTATTTTTGAAATCTAATTTGAAAGATAGAGGAATACATCCTCTATCAGGAGGGAAAAGAACTACCCCCATGCCTGAGCTTGAATTGGAGCAGCTGCCATCGAATTCCATCAACCAGATATCCTCTTCTTTTTGAGGAGTGTCACTATCCTTTTCATGATCAGTTAGAATAACATAGTTGCCGAAGTGACATTCTTCGTACAAAATTTGAGCCTTTGGATTATCTGAAGGCATCATAGTATACTTATTTTTTGGTTCAGGTTCAAGTTTCACTTTCTTTTTGCCAACTGGTATCAGGGCTTCTGACCAATCCATTTTAATGTCCCCTCATAGATATTTGCAAAAAGTTCTACAAAGTAGCATGCCATATCTCGCTGGGATATCTGCTACCAAAATATTCAACTTTAGACGCTTGTCAGGGTATGCAGCCAAAACGGCTTGGGCATCTTTGACTTGACCTCTTAGTGGAACTTCCTTTCCATCCATAGAGTAACAATGACCATAAGTTGCAGTCAAGGTGAGACCTAAGGATTTTGCGACTGGGGCGGGCATGATGTTATCTGATGCGCCAGAATCGATTATGCAATTACTAAGCTTTTGGCCATTTAGAAGCAAGGAAATGTAAAATGGATTAGGTTTCTTTTCCTCTAGCTCACTCTCAACTATATTAACAAAGGGACAATCTTCTGGTGTTTGAGGGGTGTCTTGAGGTTTAAAGATGAGTGGTTCTTCAACTATAGTGGTTTCACCTATGAGAGGCTTGTCTAATTGGGGACTTGAACCAGACTCTCCTTTAACATATTTTACCAACCTATCCAACTCTTTAGGGTTCATCTTAAGATATTCTGCAGGGGAGATAGAAATTGTATTACTTTTACAGAATTCGACGAAGTCAAAGGGAAAAGAAGGAGTTGGATTACCTCTTGGCAAGATCTTCACCTCAGGACTTCTCGAATTTATAGAAGTATCTCCATCTTCGGTTTCCTTGAGTTTAGCATTAGTAGTAGTAGTTAAACCAGGGACAAATTTTTGCGTTCTCTGATTTCTTGTTAGAATCACACAAGCAGGGTCTTGTAAGGTCGCCAAAACACTTCCACTTCTATCAGGACCTAGTTGATACTCCAAATAAAAAGAACTGGAAGGACCAAAATCAGGCAAGTCTTTCTCTTCTCGCAACTCTTCTATACCAATGGCATCTTTTGTAGCATTAAGTTGAAGACACCTTAACCAATTACGACAAGATTCTCTGTCATAATCTGTAGTCAGATGAAAAGAACACATTGTTTCTTTTGGTGCGGGTTCAATCTATAATCTGGGTTGTGAAGCTGTCAAAAGGGGAGTTTTTCCCGAAGGTTGATTATATTGTCTTCGGCTAACATCTTGGTAAGGAGATGAGTATGGAGAACATGCCTTATTCTGCTGCCTCTTGAGCATAGCCATATCATTCATTAACCTCTGCATCATAGGATCTGTCGTAGTGGAGGAGGAGGAACTCCCTGAAGCCTGAACCTCTCACTTCCATTTTCCTGCTATTATGAAAGTGTCTTCTAGCTGAATAGCTTGTGTTTGGGCAACGACCAAGTTAGCCACTCCATCTTTCAACAGATGAAAAATGATGTCAGGTGGGACAACATTTAAGAAAAAGGTCTTCTTATTTTCGTCGCTTGGTGCATAATTTACTGGTATTCTTTGTAAGATTCTATTAAACTTAACCACAAACTCCCACATGGGCTCATGCATCTCTTTCTTCATTTGGCTGAGTTGGAGCAATAGCGACATCTCGTTATCGGGAGATTTGAATCTTGCTTCAAAGGCAAGTCTCATGTTGTTCCAATTGGTAATTGATCCATTGGGTAAATGGCTGAACCAGTCGACAACAGTGTCGACCAAGGTTCTAACAAAGAGTCTAACTGCTATTTCCTGAGTAGGAACGCTTAACATGCCACAGGCGGTATGAAAGGCACTAAGCTGATCATCGGTGGTTACTCTTCCATCTTTGCTAAATTTGGGCAAAACCTGATTAGCACCTTTAGGTAAATCTCCAGGAGGGTTATCTCCTAAATTCAGTGGGCCGATATTTTGACCCCAGGGTTGATTGGCAGCCATGTTAGGCAACTGAAAATTCGAAGGCTGGATATTAAGAACAGCAGGCACCACGGTACCGGGTGTTACAATGGCTTGAAAAAGAGGTGGAACAACTGGGGTAGACGGAGGTGAGGATGGTCTGCTAAAAGTTTGAGTTTTGTTTTTCTTGAAAGTGAAATCAAATTTGAAACTGAGGTTCTTCAGAACTTCAAAATCTTCGTCAATCAATCCCCTTCTCCTATCACCTCTGGTGTATCTCTTTTCTCCCAGTTTAAATATTTAGAGCAGGCTTCAATTTCTCATTGGGGATTGTGCAAGTCTATCTACTATGAGTGCTTCACAAGCAACTGGTATACCCCTCAGTCGCTCAGCTATTTCTTCTTCCTCAAGCACTTCTTGAACTTGATGGAATTGTTGGTTACTGGGTCTAAATCTCCACGCTGCTTCAGCAAGGCTTAAGATTATGTCTTCTTGCGTGTTTCCAAATATTAGGTCAGGTTGAAGCATAGGGAACATGTCATTATGTGGCAATACCATCTTGCAACATTGTAATGAATGGAGAATCTATTATCTTATACTGGACTCTCCCCAGTAGAGTTGCCAAAAATCTGTTGGCGAACAGATTTGTCTTCTTCTTTTAAAATGGAAATGGATAAAGAGACTATGTTTTTGAAGACAAATGATTCATCAACAGTTGGGTAAGCATAGGAAATTGCTTCCCTCTAAATTTCTAAGGTTCAGCTTCCTTCTGAGATATTCAACGAATTACAGATATAAAATTAAATCTATACACCTTTAACTAGAAAGTGTAGAAGGAACACTCAAATACTCTTGGGTATTGAGGCAAAATTACAGAATCAGCTAATAATTGAAATAACCATGAAGCGAACAGAAATCTACTAACTACTTTTAAATCAGACAACTTACAAAATAACCTAAGAAAGAAAAGCTATAAAGAAACTGGAAGTGACTGAATATAAACAACACATGCGCATATTTAAATGTATCAATTCTCAAAGAAATCACATACATTCTAGATTTTGATTCAAAGATCTAAACCATACCATGCATCTGTATATTCATATATTAATCAGATCAAAGTCTGATAAAAAATCGGTCACCAATTCTTTCAGAAAATTTAGAAAGGTCTATGCTAACTACTTACTTCAAAACATAAACTATCTATTTTCTACCTTGATTTTCTAACCCCCTTTCATTCAAAGTTCTCCTATTAATAGTTTTACATCCGGGAGAGCCTCCAGAAAAACCTGGCCTCTCGGACATCAAAAGGAAAATCATTTAAAACTAGTTACATAACTAATAAAAATAGAGTTTCAAAGCACATGCCACTTAAAACATAAAGTAAGGGAAAAAGATGCCTCAAAGATCGCTAACTCCCTTCAGGGCCTTCTGACGTGGCAGTTTGCACGAGCTTCCAGGATCGGAACACATTTGTTAACTCTTGAGCTGGTTGGGAATTTAGGTTCTTCAGGCCTGTCAGCTTCGCCCGAGTCGCGTTCTTTTCCCACCTTAATTCCCTGATTCTCTCTGCCTGCTTCGGCAACTGACCTCTGTTTAGCAGCAACATGGATTCCACATTCACAATTCTGGTGAAGTCCTGAACTGTCAATGCCTCATTTTCTTTGAGAGTGTTCATGGCATCTGTGAAGATCTTTACCATGGCATCTGTGTCTCTATTACCTCCGTCAACCTGCAAAATACTTGAGGGGTTCACTATCTTAATATCTTTCAGGACATCCGCGTGCATATCAAACACTTCCTTTTCGATCGCTTTGGCTTGAGAGATTGCAACTTTAAACATTGTATTTTTCCATCCAAAGTTCTGCTTCAGAATAAACAACATACATGGGTCTACCAATTTCATTGGATTTTCAGCTAAGAATTGAATCACACCATAGTTTTCTATTTCTTGAACCTGTATGACAATTGCTGCGCACTTCACTTCTTCCATTTCCCAACTTGTCACTAAGGTTTGAACCTCACCAAGTAATGTTTCTCCATCAAGGCAAGTAGATATAAACTCGTGGATAAAAGCACTACCTTCATTGATGACATTGTTTATCCAAGACTTCACGATCTCTACCAGAAGCTTCCCCTGCTGAATTTGTTTCACTAGCTTTTGGCTTTCAACTGAATTCAGATCGAAATCCTGTGAAGACTGAGCTAGAGGCAGAACCCCATCATCAGCGAGTGAGGAAAGGAAATTAGCCATGGTGGAGACTAGCTGTTTTAATTTCCATTTCTCTTTCCCATCTTTTCGCGACTGCCCGAGCATATGATCGGCTGAGAACTTAAACAGGTGATCCCTAGAATCCCTGTTTAGAACACCAAGTTCCATTTTTTTGATCTCAAAGTCTTCGGCCTCTGGTTCTTGAATTCCTTCTTTAGGCTTAAAATTGGCTATCTCTGCAATCACCTTTCCAGTTGACAGATCAGTAGATAACCTAGCATCACTGTTCACTCTCTTTGCTTTGGGAGTTCGGGTAGCATACTTGGTAACAATCTCTTTTACAGGAAGCGAAATGGGTTTATAGCTCTTCCTCTTATTCACTGATTCATTAAGCCAAGGTGGGACTGAACCAGTGACTATCCGATTATCGGGGGTTTTTGTAGGAGTATCCTCAACATGAGGTACCTCTGTATTCATAATAGAAGTTTCTTGTTCTTTTACTTGTTGATCCGAAGAGAATGAAATATCATCATCATTGATCTCAATATCCAGGTAGTCAATTCCTAAAGCTGCCATATGAGACCGCTTCTCTGATCTTGTTCTCGGTCTTGATCTTGGTGCAGTCGGGTGCTTGCTGGAAATCACCTTTTTCTTGGGAGACAAAATTTTACCTGCATTTGGAGCCATAGGAGATACATTAGATGAGGCATGCTTCATTTTCACTAGGGTTGGTTTTGCACTATGCTTTTCAAGAGGGGGGTTCTCAGCTCTCTCCTTCTTTTTCGTTAACTAGCTTTCTGTGACCTCGAAGATGGTTCGGGCCCTCAGTTTTATATCATCTTCTTCTTTCCTGTTCCAATCTATATCCGGGGGAACTTTCGCATCCACATTTTTAGCCTCTGAACCTGTGGTTTCAGAACAGTCTTCTTCCACATCTTTAATATTGAAATTCAACTGCAACATCTTGATCTGTGGGATTACAAGCCTGGAATGATCTCATTTCCAGATTGCTTCCTCATCTCCAAGATCTTCCCATAGGTCTTCCAGGTGCGAGCTGGGTGAAGGATAATTACTTAGGCTTAAAACCTGCCTGGCAAAGCCCTTATTGTCAAAACCCCTTCTTAACTTATAAAACTGCAAGTGAAAGTTCAACAAGTTGCTTCCTATCACCAAAACATCCATCATATTATTACAGGTTAAATTACCAATTTTAACTGGGAACATGGAAGGCCATTTTTCTTCTGGCAGAGCATTTTTGATGACTACAAACAATTGCCTGCAAACTTCTGCCAAAATAAAACAGTCGAAAGCAAACCTTGGGAGCTTGAGAGGTTCATCATCAAAGCCTCCAATCCGAATGTAGGTGAAACATGGGAATTGGATATACAGGCTGCCATAGGTTTGAATTAGTTTCCGTGCCGCCAATGAAACTCTTTGGTTCGGGACCCCTGCTAATTGTTGACATAGTTTACCTAGGAAAACATCATGAACTTTCCTGTAATTTTCCAAAATTTTATCTTTCCTTAACAAATGACAATACTCATAAATTAAAATATCTTCATTCCAAGGGACATGTCAGATGGCAGACAAATCCTATGTGCACGCTAGGCAATATATCAAATAAGAAGACATAAAGAATTCCTTCCTAATGGCCTGAACTTTTTTGAGTTGGTCTCTCAAGGAACTAGCAATGATTTCAGCCCAATCAATATGTTGGCCCCCTTCCAAGATAATTTCTATAAAATGAAACATCCACTCCTCGTAGAGAAGAACTTGTTCTGAACCTTTGATCCGGTGAAGTAACACTATCACATCGTGAATAAGGGGTTTCATGTTATCTTTAGTGAGCACTTTAGGCAAATGAGAGCCGCCTTTGTAATTGGTTTGAGTCCACTTCCTAGCCACATGGCTCCGATTTTTATCTTCATTTTATTTGTACTGAGCTAGGGATTGAGTGGTTGTAAAACTGACAAAAGACTCTTCTGGGATTTTGAAAATAGCCATAATAGTCTCCCTATTGACAAGCACGAGGGTTTGGCCTTCCACGTTCAAAATGCACTTGGATTGAATATCATATATGTTAATACATTGTTGAACTAACTCTGGGCATACAACTGATGGCGGGAAAGCCGCGGCTTCTAATAACCCACTCGACAGGAATTCTAGGCTATGGTCTTCCACTGCACGGTTTGTGTAATCCACTATCATTTTTTCTACTAGAACCCCTAGTAAATTTGTTTCTGAGATAATAGGAGCTCTGCACTGCATATTTCTAACATTCCCAAAGAAATGCAAACTTGACTTCATCTTCTCTTCAGAAATAAAAACCCAGATGACCCCCCTCTTGAATCAATATATTAAACAAAAACAGGAAAAGAGAAAAGGCTTCAGGAGCTACCTGTTTTACGCAGACTCGAAAGAAATTCTTCTCCACAACCGAGACTCCACAAAAAAATAACAGGAAAGAAGAACTTACAGAGCTATTTATATTTTCAAAATAATGCCCAGAAAGATGGACTTTAATGAGCATAAGTCGGGAGCATTAAATTTTGATGATGTGAGCCGTAATGACTCAGCAATAAGGCATCCTTGGAATCCGCCACCCTTAATATCATTATTAATCATACCCCAAATGATATCTTCTACTCGTGCTAAAATCTTATTAAATGTCATCCCAAATCTTATTGGAAGCTCGCCCCGTGGCTCCCGTCAAATCAAAACTGCCCATCTTAAAACTTAACCATTATTACGCTGTCGGGTCACATCATGGGTCCCATCAATTATTTTTTCACTTGCTCTGCCCACAATCTATCTCTGAACCTCTTCGAACTATTTTGAACCGGAGTTGAAAGACGTTCGAAGTGGTTCACCTCCATAAGGTGACATAGGCCGGGGCCCACTGCAGAAAATAGACGTTAGAAGATATAGCATTCATTGAACCGCTTCGAACTACTTTGAACCAAAGTTCAAAGAGGTTTGAAGTGGTTCAAGTAAAGATTGAGCCTTGTAAAGGATTGGTCTGAGAACGACTGAACTTGAACTTGACAAATTTGAAGGGGAAATGCACTAGAAGGGTTACCGCAAGGGTAGACTTTCAAGGGAACGCGCTAAAGAGCTTTGAATTAAAGAATTATCAAGGGTCTTTGACACTTCAACAAAGGCGACTCTAACTGAGCCTAACAATTAACAACCACAAGTTTCCTTTGGGGAGGATGCTCTAGAAATCTCCCTCCTAGACAATATCATTGACAACATCTCCTCATTGCTTCATTTCTCTTTGGTAGGAGGATTCTTAGCCTTCCGGCCTATGATTTATATGGACAGAAGATGGGTGGCCTCATGCTAGAAGCTTAATGGGAGTGTATGTGTCTCAGCCATGCCGGGATGGCTCTTCCTATTTAGCTTCACGGCTAAGGATGACCTCATCTTTGGTAGATCAGGCTCTTGGAGTTACGGGAAGCATTGTCTATCTCTTGCTAAATGGAAACTAAGGTTTGACCCAAGTGCGGAGCTCTACAGGCTGGCCCGATCTGGGTCAGACTCTCAGGATTACCCTTGGAATTATGGGATGAAAGAGTGTTCAAATGGATTGGGGATTATTTTGGGCACTTTATTACTACCGACAGTGTCACCACACAAAAAACCAGACTCGTGTATGCCAGATTCTACGTTAGTGTCGTAATGGATAAAACTCTCCTGGACTTTGTTTCGCTAAAATCCAAATGGGACAAGTGGACACAGGCCATTGTCTATAAAAACATTACCTTGTTTTTCCAAAGATCCTCTAAAATAGGGACATGTCATCTCAGACTGCAAGGCCCCTCAGGAAAAAAACTCTAAATTGAAGGGAATTGTTTCCCATCTAGCAGTGTCGGGGCATGCCCCTAGACTGAACCCTCATGTTGGGACAATTGCTCCTACTAGCAATGAAAATAATGAAACACACACACCTATGGAAAAACTACACTCCGAAGGGGAGGTGAGTGGGGAATACCCTTTTCTAGAGGGAACCCTAGACCTCATGAAATCGTCGAAGAACCAAAGCAATTCTTTGATCAAAGTTGAAACCACCTTGGGCCCAGTTCTAGAGGATGGGGAAATCCCCGAGATGATAGGAAATCAAGTTAAAATTATAATGGGCATGGGAGAGAAGGAAGGGATGTCATCCATGGAGGCTACTGAGGCTCTTAAAGTGATAGAAAACTTACCTACTCTCAAAATAGGGACAAACAGGACTGGGATGGAGGATAATGATCTTTGGGGGGATAGTTCTACTACTAGATGCTCCTCGGTCTCTGACGCAATGGTGGAAATCACTAAGGATATCATTCACTCACCGAATAGTAGATCTTCTCCTTCCTCCCCAATAGGGAATGAGTTGGGAGACTGGCAGACGATGAGAAGAAAAATAAGAGGTCCTAAGAATCTGGATGTTGGTACTGACAATAGGGATGGAAGACTCTCTAAAAGAATACTCAGAACAAAGGCAATGACCAGTGAAATTGCCAATGGAAATAAATTAACCTTGGAGGCTACTAAAAAATACAAAATATGAATTTCCTATCTTGGAACTTAAGGGGCTTGAACAACCCTTAGAAACAATATGCTCTAAGATAGAGCATTATTAACCTAAAGATCGATGTGCTTCTCATCCAAGAAGCTAAAATGTCACACCAGAACTTTGCTAAACTTGTTGATTGTCTTTGACCGGGTGCGGGTTTCTACTACTGTGAGGCGGATGGGGCTTCGGGTGGAGTGGAAACCCTTTGGATCCTGGGTAAGTTGGTTGTTGAAGCCATTTCTTTCTCTCACAACTTTCTTGTAGTTAGGTTTAAGATGAATAACTTATCTTGGTGTATGGTTAATAACTATGCCCCCAATACTAGAAATGGTCGGGAGTCTATTTGGGAGGAGATTTCTAACTTCAAAAATCATAATGTGGATAGTATTTCTATGATTGCTGGGGATTTTAACACCCCCTTTTTCCCCTCTGAGAAACTTGGAGGATTTGTGAATTATAATGATAGCATACAAGACCTTGCTGAGTTCATCAGAAAGAATGACCTCTTTGTCTTGGAGCTTCATGGGAATCCCTTCACTTATCGAATAATTGGAAGGGGAAGAACTTAATCCAAGTCACTTTGGATAGGGTCTTGGTTTCAACTGGCTGGGATCTTGATCATAATTCAGTTCTCACAACCATTCCTTGCATAGTCTCCAACCACTATCCAATCCTCCTTAATTGGATTGTGCGGCCTGTTTTTTGCCCTCCTCCCTTTCGCTATGAAATCATGTGACACTCTCATGAAGGATTGAGGGGCTGCATCCAATCCTTGTGAGGGGATCAACCATGTTTTGTATATCCAAGAAACTTGAAAATATACGATGGGAGGTGAAAATTGGAGTAAATCCACTTTTGGCCACATCTTTAAGAAAAAGAAGGAGATTTAGACCAAGCTTGATCAACTTCAAAAAAGTATCGCCAATGGGGATCCTTCTATAGATGCTCACTTGGAGGAGGAGTGATAGAGGCAGAAATGGAAAGATAACCTCAGTAAGGGGGAAATATATTGGAAGCAAAGGTCGAGGATTCAATGGCTTACTGAAGGGGACAGGAACACCTCTTTCTTTCATAGATCGATATCCAAACATAAGAAAAGAAATACAATCATAGCTCTATGGAATGATAATAATGAGGAGCTAATGGAGGATGAATACATGAGGAGATGGGCTTCTCAATATTTACTCAATGCGTATTCTAGATCGAATGAGAACAATGATGGGGTACCAGAGACAAGCTTCTGAGTTGTGTTCCCTCTATCCTTGATGATCTCAATAATGATCACATACTCTACGGGGTGACAAAGGAAGAAGTTAAAAAGACAGTGTTTGCTATGGGAGCCTACAAGGCCCTGGGGCCCGATGGGTTTCCTCCTGCCTTCTTTTAGGAATCTAGGAACTAGTTAAATATGATCTGACCAGAGCCACAAAGGAATTCATCAAGATGGGAAAGGTCCTCATAAATTTAAATAATACTTATATTGTGTGTGTCCCTAAGATCCTAGACCACAAACTTATTTCTGACTTCCGTCCTATAAGCTTATGTAAAATTGTCTACAAGATCTTCTTGAAGGTCATTGTCAACAAGATTAAGCCCATCCTGGATAGAATCATAAGCCCCTCCCAAAAAGGATTTGTGCCGAGAAGATAGATCTTGGATGCTGCGATTACCATGCATGATGTTATCCACTCGATGAACAGTGATGACATTATTTTTCCATTAGTATGCAAAGAAGATCTTTGGTAAACATTAACTGAAAGACATGACAAAGAACAAACCAAAAATACAAGAGATCATCAAAAACTGCTTAGTACAAAAAAAACTGATGACACAATTTTGTGTGCAAACCGAAAATGCAAAATGAAAAGGATGAAGAGGAACCTGACAAGCAGGTCATAGTGAAAACTGAGAGAACACTCAAAGAGGAACCCAAGAGACAGTTCAAGCAGGAACACCGAGAAACAATCTAACTGACTTCAGAGCATAACCGACTGACAGAAGCTGAAAGTCAGTTGCAGCCCGCAAAAAGTGGATCTGACCTCCACGTCAGATAAAACAATCATGTTCTATTTATAGAGTCTTGATTTTTTTTAAAAACCATTTCTTTAGGGACAAGAAACATTAATGTAAGTGTTTTAATCAGTCTAACTGATTTAAAATAGATAGACTAGGAGATCAAGGTAAAGTGTAAACATGGAATCTTAGAGTTAATATTGTTTTACGTGAAACATGATTAGATCAATCTATCTTATAAATAGATGTTGTAATTATTCATTGTTAAGGATGTGAGAATGGATGAGAGGATAAATGAAGCATACGAGGACATCTATGGATCAGATTGAAAGCTTCAAGAACCAGAACATCAAAAGGTAAATTTGGTTATCAAGAACCAAGAACAGAGACTACCGAGCATCAGAGGTATTATTCAATCACATTAGGTGATATACTTATACATGTAATCTTAAATGGATCTCTAATAAAAAATAGGAGATTGCATACACCAGGTCAAATTATAATTTTCTTACATTCTAACAAGTGAAGCAAAGTGTAATAATCCTTTCAAGGAAGGTGGATTTAACCATCCAATTATAAATCTCTTAATGAAGTGCACACTAAACAATGTTGCTAAAGCTCTTAACGGAGTAGACTTTAATAGGTCTCTACAGATACTCTTAATAGGGAAGATCATCAAAAGTGATCAAATTGTAAGCCTTAACCGGCCCCTTCCAATCTGCAAATAGTGAAGAATTTGTGGGTGCCATCCCCACTGTAGTTTTTACTTACTAACAAGATTTTTCCACGATATCATATCTTGTGTTATGTGTCAATTACTTTCATGAATTTTTCTATGAATGTTCACATGTTTGGTTAAGTTAATGAATTGATAAACCTTACATCAAGATAACATAGAACATATGGTTGGATAAACAATTGATTACCTAAAGGATTAAGGTTAAAAGATACAAAAGTTTTAAAGGTACTGATTCACCCCTCCCCTCACAGTACACACTTCCCATTAAATCCAACAATTGGTATCAGAGCTAAGTCTCTTATCTGGAAAAGCTTAAAGGCTTAAGAGAAAAGATCATACAATGGAGAAGTAGAGACTTGACAAAAGTATAGAGAATCAGAAGCTACAAATTCAAATCTTCTATGAGCAGTATAAAGAAGCTAGAATTGAGATGAGACAACTGTTAGATGAAAGAAAGATTATGGCATCTCACTGTAATGAAACAGATTACCATGAGGAAGAGATACCAGATTTCTTTGAGTCTTCAAGATCAAATACAAGAAAAGCATGAGACACATCAGAAGAAATCATCACAAGCCTAAATGAAATCAATCAACATTTGGCTGGACAAGTGAAATCTCTACAAATCGGTCAAGAGACATAGATGGTAAGAATGATTGATGTCATGAACAGTGCTAGACAAGATGAGCAAGAAAGAACACTAGCTATTGATGATAGAAGGAAGATTACTGAAAAGCTACAAGAGAAAGAATCTGAAATATAAAGATTAACATAACATCACCATGAGATTACAAATCATATTATTCTTATGAGTCAAGAGGCAAACAAAATGAATGTTGAAATCATTGAAAGAATATAAGCTATCAGTGAGCTAAGGGAAGAAAATAAAAAGCTGAAACAAGAACTCATAATTCAGCAGCAACATAATAAAATTATCAAGAAAGCTGAAGAAAGCAATAAAAGAATGGATGATTTTCGTGATGGACAACGAAGAATCAACAACAAAACCGGTCTAGGCTATACCGAGAATGGAGAATCACCCAATCAAGCTGATCCAAAGAATGTCTATGCAAATCCAAGGCCAAGAAAGCTGACATGCAATCATTGTGGAAAGAAAGGCCACACATCAAATGTATGTAGAGGCAAAATTAAAGGTATTCCTAAATCCACATCTTCCTTCATAGGATTTTGTTATAAATGTAACAAGAAAGGACATAAAGCATATGAATGCAAGTCTAAGATGAAACAACCAAAGAAGGAAACCTACATGGACAAATACTATTCTACTTGAAAAATGAATGGGCACACAACTCTTGAATGCTGGAAAAAGAAAAAGCAAGCATGGAAGCCTAAAGGTCAAGAAACTACCTATCAACCGAAAAGAGTCAGTAACCAGTATGTATGGGATTACAACACATGGAAAAATTGTACATCATGTGGAAGATTTGGTCACATTGCTACAAACTGTATGAGATAATGGACAAGAAATTCTAGAGGCTGGACTAACCCAAGAATGACATGCTTACATTGTCATAAAGTTGGTCATCTCAAGAAAGACTGCAGAGACCGAATGACAGAGACCAACACATATCCTAATGGAAATACCATTGAAGACATCCAGAGGATGAGAGACAAAATGTGGAGAAAAGATTCAAACAATGATGAAGATGGACCGAGCAATGCAAATGGTGACACCCCATCCAATGGATCTCGTGACATCACCACCCCCACCTAAGCAGAACAAGTAAGTATGGAACTACATTACACTAAGTAGCATTTTACATCAGTTCTATAATATGTTGATAAAATGCCAAATTAGCATAAGTAAAGATGCATCATGATATTACTTGTTAAAATCTCTAATAACTATTCTATTAGGCAATACATACCAAAATCCATCGGTATACGCTCAAAGATAAAAATGCCTACACTTATCGAGAATCATCGGTTAACATGTAAAAGAAAAGTTTCTAGTGTAAACCGAGACTCGTCGGTAATCAAGCAAGTTGAATGAGCTATGTTCGCAAAACACCGAAACGCGTCGGCAAAAGAAAAGAGTTAGACGACTACCCTGAAGCATCATGTTGTCACCAAAGAGAGAAGTTAATGTTCAAACTGATGACTCCGTCTTCACACCGTGAGGAGTGGTTGAGCATTAATGACTCACTTTTAGGGAAAACATTTATAAAAGGGCGATGCAAGGGTTTCATTATTCACCAGCGAACAAAGTGAAATTTGAGCACAAAGCGATAGCATCACAGTTCGAATTCAACTCGACCCAAAGCACTCCAACAGATCGGTGACCACTACAGGTGTAAACAATAAGTTTCTACAATAACCGAGAACTCTGTTTTATGCACTTTTCATAAAGCCCTAAATATATGAAACAATGGCCACTACCTCAAGAACCACCAAACTGAAGAACATAAAGGAAGATAAGGTTAAGCTTATCAAGAATTCTACCTGTGAGGAACCTCACTACAAGATTTTCCTTGAGGTTGCATCACAACCTGACAATGCTGGAGAATTCTCGCAAATACCAGCTAGGGTTTTGCTCGTCAAAGACGTGTGAGCATACATCCACTACAAGATTGAATAAATTGGTGACTTAGAGGTGGAACAAGATTTCAAGAAGCTATATAATGAGGATGGATCCATAAAAGATGAAAACAAACACATAGAGGTGAAAGGGCTCACTAATGCCCTCTTGTTCCCGAAGGTATTCAAAACTGAGTGGATTCGGTTAGTACTGAGCCAAATTTACAACCA
This sequence comes from Thuja plicata, assembly GCA_018584345.1. Taxonomy (NCBI): domain Eukaryota; kingdom Viridiplantae; phylum Streptophyta; class Pinopsida; order Cupressales; family Cupressaceae; genus Thuja; species Thuja plicata. Next base: position 3,269,694 of record MU226188.1, read on the forward strand.
CAAGCTATGGATGGATGAGCCTAAAATGATAACCTGAGATGTTATTCATATAGTCACCGATTACCTTGTAACCGATAAGGTAAAGGCATTAAAACACCCACCCAAGGCTGAGATTGAAAAGAACATAGGAGCCAAATGTGATGGAAGAGGACTGAAGGTATCCACCATCACCGATATTGAATTGAAATTTGGAGCATGTGTCATAGGCTACAAATTATTTCAAGCTAGCAGGATGAATAACATAGCATCTAGAGCTATGGATACAACTTATAAGATTGTAAAGAAAGCTACTCAGTTGGATCTGTCAGAACTTATACTTAACTAGCTAGAAGAAAACTTGAGGACAATAAGAAATGCTAAGACAAATACATGTAAGTTTGGCTCACTTATCATGTGAATTTTATTTTACTTCCAAGAATCATTTCCATCAGTTGGAGATGTAAAATGGGATACCACAAAACCAGTCACCATGCAGATCAGTGAATACATAACATCACTGGGAGACAACTTTGAAATAGTCATGGATGAGTACTTTACAGGATTCAAGGACTGAATGTAGAAAAGAGTAAGAATCCCTGAGAAACTTATTGAGAAATTCAATAATGATATATGTTTTATGGTTGACACTGACCACACATACATTATACCTATTGTACCAAGGAAAACATGGTTACAACCTTTGGAATATGAGGTAAATATTGATCAAGCATCCAATGCAATTGATGCATTGATAAATGAACCATTAGACAAGACACAACCAAAGTTCATAAATTATGAGGAGGCCAAATCAATAATCAAAACTGGATTGGTTGTAAAGCAAATTGACAAGAAGAAAGATAAAATGGTTAAGAATTTAAAGAAAAGACTATTGGTTACTGAGGAGGAAACTAAAGAAAATGAAGAAACCGAAGGACAGTCACCCGTCAGTGAGGCTGAGCAGGTAAGTGACTCTAAGTCTACAGAGTCAGATACTCCATTGCCAACACCAGCTAAGAAGCCAAGAACCACAACTGCTTCTAGTACAAGAAGCCAAACATCTAAGGACTCAAGTCCTTCACCCTTGAAGAAAGGATAGGTAAGAACCTATAAGAGGAAACCAACTACACAAAAAAGAGGGCCAAAAAAGAGAAGAAGGCTCATTAGAACCAGGGAAGATATTGAGTACACAGAACAAGATGAAGGTGTTCAAGAAGAAAAGAGAAAGATACCTGAAACAGTTGATGAGGTATGTGAAAACATGATCAAATCAGGTAATGAAAATATTAGGAAGGTCAAGCAATGGTTAACATTGGATCCCGTGGATAAAAATAAGATTGAGGAGGCAATCATTGAAATGATGTGCATATACTATTACCTCCCAATACAACTGGCAGACAAAATGCCCAAAGAAATTCAAGATAGACTATCGACAAGATGGACTTTTTCCTTGCACTCCGAGAAAGAAATCAGGGAAAGAGCCCTAGTATCAGTCATGCCTCCCGAATCCAAAATGGAGGAAATCAAAGAAACGATGAAGGCTCATTCCAAAAGGTTCTCACGGAAGATGAGAGCCTACCAAGTGCTAAAAGGACGTCTACTAGAATAGACCAAAAAAGTGAATCCGAATGGAGAAAAATAATTGATATTCCTGAAAAGGAAACAAGTCCCAAGCCAAAGAGAGATCCAAACAAGAATCAGGAAATCAAGAATGATCAAGCTACTGAGGCAACAAAACCAATCATCATCATAGATGTTCAATTGGACAAGGAGTAGCTGGACACAAAAGGCAACACGGATATGGACATTGCAGATGAGATATGGCCAGGCACCACTATGGAAAACATTGTGGATAACACAGTCATTAACATAACCGATGATCCAACAAAAGAAATACAGAAAGATGAAGATGTCACTGTTATCAAGGACAAGACCGATGAACATGAAACAACATTTGACACTTCACAGGTGAACATTTCAAGAAACATTCCCATATTGATGCAAGCCATCAATATACTTTCAAGAAAAATACAAATCACCTGACAAAGATTCAAGCATTCCCGAGGATGCAGGGGATGAAGGAAAAAAGACAACACCGATGAACAAAATGTCATCGGAGACACTCATATTGTAAGCGAAACTGACAAGGTTGCAGAAAGAGATTTACAAAAAATAGATGGAGACACCACTAAGAAGGATGCACAGACAAAGGAAGATGAAGTAAATAAGGATACTGATGAAGGAGAAAAAACAAAAGATGACATTCCTAAGGTAACCGAACAAGTTGCTACAGATAATGTAAAGGTTGATGTGGAGATGTCTACTCAAAACTGACAAGCTGACCCCGAAGCATAGCAACAAAAAGAGGAAACACCACAAGTTACTCCATCCAGCACAACAGACAAAGCCAAGAAGATGGCTATGGTTCTACATTCCAATGAAACTCAGAAGAAAAAGAAGAAATCCAAAAGAGTAAGTTGGAAGTCACTCTACACGAAATCATTGAGATACCCAAATGTGACCCAACTACACTTGACTACGAAGCACTGAAAGAATACAGTGAAATATGCCAGAGAAAGGCACTACAGGAGAAGCTGAGAAAGCAACATCGAGACTCCATGGTACTAGAAACAACTAGGGACATCTTGCACCAGATTGCACTGATGTTGATGTTGATCACAATAGACCTATCCTTGATTAACTAGCCACTCTCACTAAATCCATTACAATGCAAAACATTGATGCAGAGAAGGCAATTGAAGAGAGAGAAGATAAGAAATATCAGCACAAACTTGTTGAAAAGATCAGCCAAGAAGTGGCAGTAAACAAGGTAAAGCTTTCAGAATTCATAAGTGAATTAGATCCAATAATTGTTGAAGCTATTTCCTTGATCCAACAATTGAGCACACTTGAAAAATTCACTAAGGAGCATAGTGATAAAATAGTAAAGTTAGATTCTGATCTAGCTACAAGTGCTAAAGGCTTAACCACTGAGGACAATGCACTAAAATTGCATTATGAAAAGATTGTTGAGACAAAAATGTTAAGACAAGAACTGTGGGAAGAAGAAACACAATTCAGGGAAGAGGTCACCGAGCTCCAAGCTCAACTTCTACCAAATCTCACACTGCTTCAACAACATATCAGTTCAGCAAGACAACTAATAGCAACCCTCGAGATGTCTATAGCAGACATCATCTACAATATGCACTCAAGGATCACACTCGAGCACATGACTCTAGACAACCTGAAAGATCAATGGGAGAAGATGATGGAAGACATGAAGTCTTCACTCTCACATCTTTGATAAACTATAAGGTATGCACCTTTTCCCTTAATATCAAAAAGGGGGGAAAATAATGATATGTACAGATAGGATCTATACAGTACTATAGAAAAAGAAAAAGAAAAGAACAAAAAAAGGGGAGTATAATGATATACCGACATATACATAGGGGGAGTCATGAAATGACTAAGGATTATATATGATGTACATACTAAACATTTTTGTTAGTATTTTGCACATATAAGTTTTTGATGCTAATGTCAAAGGGGGATATTGATGACATTATTTTTCCATTAGTATGCAAAGAAGATCTTCGGTAAACATACACCAAAAAACAAGATAAAGAACAAACTGAAAATACAGATATAAGAGATCACCGAAAATTGCTAAGTACAAAGAAAACCGATGACACAATTTTGTGTGTAAATTGAAAATGCAAAATGAAAAGGATGAAGAGGAACCCGAAAGTGGAATCTGACAAGTAGGTCATAGTGCAAACCAAGAGAAAAGTCAAAGAGGAACCTGAGAGACATTTCAAGTAGGAACACCGAGAAACAGTCTAATTGACTTCAGAGCATAACCGACTGACAGAAACTGAAAGTCAGTTGTAACCCATAAAAAGTGGATCTGACCTCCACGTCAGATAAAACAGTCATGTTCTATTTATAGAGTCTTGATTTGTTTTTAAAACCATTTCTTTAGGGAAAAGAAAAATTAATCTAAGTGTTTTAATCAGTCTAACTGATTTAAAAAACATAGAGTAGGAGATCAAGGTAAAGTGTAAACCTGTGATCTTAGAGTTAATATTGTTTTACGTGAAACGTGATTAGGTCAATCTATCTCATAAAGAGATGTTGTAATCATTCATTATTAAGGATGTGAGAATGGATGAGAGGATAAATGAAGCATACAAGCACATCTATGGATCAAATTGAAAGTTTCAAGAACCAGAATAGCAAAATGTAAATTTGGTTATCAAAAACCAAGAACAGAGACTACCGAGCATCAAAGTTATTATTCAATCACATTAGGTGATATACTTCTACATGTTATCTTAAATGGATTTGTAATCAACAATAGGAGATTGCATACACCAGGTCAAATTGTAATTTTCTTACATTCTAACAAGTGAAGCAAAATGTAAAAATCCTTTCAAGGAAGGTGGATTTAACCATCCAATTATAAATCTCTTAACCGAGTGCACACTAAATAGTTTTGCTAAAGCTCTTAACCGAGTAGACTTTAATAGGTCTCCACAGATACTCTTAATAGGGTCGATCATCGGAAGTGATCAAATTGTAAGCCTTAACCGACCCCTTCCAATTTGCAGATAGTGAAGAATTTGTGGGTGCCATCCCCACCGTTGTTTTTACTTCCTAATAGGAGTTCTCTGAGATATCATATCCTGTATTATCTGTCAATTACTTTCATGAATGTTTCTATGAATGTTCACATGTTTGATTAAGTTTATGAATTGATAAATCTTACATCAAGATAGCATAAGAATAGATGGTTGGATAAACAATTGATTACCTAAAGGATTAAGGTTAAAAGATACAAAATTTGTAGAGGTACTGATTCACCCCTCCCCTCTCAGTACACACTTCCCATTAATTCCAACATAATAGATGCAAAAATCTTGGTATGGCCCTTAAGCTGGATATTTCTAAGGCCTATGACAAGCTTAATTGGAGCTTTTTGTATGCAATCTTGTCAAAGCCAGGGTTCCAGGGGAGGTTTATAAGAATTATCAGAGAGACTATGGAAAGTGTTCATTACTCTGTGTTGGTGAATGGTTCTCCTTGGGAGTGTTTTAATGCTGAAAAGGGGTTAAGGCAAGGAGACCCTTTATCATCGTACCTTTTCATTATGGGTGCTGAAGTCTTTAGAAGGAATTTCACCACTCTGGCATGGAGGGGAAAATTTCAAGGTATTAAACCCGCGTCCTCTTTGCCCTCTAAGGTCCTACAACTGTTTATGGATGACACATTCTTGTTTGGTGCCTCTTCTGTCATTGAAGAAAGGGAGTGGAAGAAACTTATGGATGAATATGGAAGAAATTTAGGACAACACATAAATTATAATAAGAGTAAGATTTACTTCTTTAATACTGAGAAAAATATCCAAATGAAGATTATCCACATTCTTGGCTATCAAACTGTTGAGATTCCTGACACCTACCTTAGTCTCCACCTTACGGTCAAGGAGGTGAGCACACAATTCTGGAACACAATTCTTGAAAGAATGCATAAGAAATTGGCAAGCTAGAACGGTAAAGTCCTTAGCAGTGCAGACAAAATTCAATTATTGGCCACGTCCCTCCAAGGGGTCCCTGTTTACTTCCTTTCCATCTTTAAGATTTCCAGGGGGATGGCTGCGAAACTAGAGAGAATCTAAAGGAACTTATTTTGGATTGGGCTGGAGGAGAAGGCGAGACTTAGTATGGTCAACTAGGAGACCGTTTGTCTACCCAAGGATTTGGGGGGACTGGGTAACAGAAGGATTAATGACCTCAATAAAGAACTTTTAACCAAGCTTGGATGGATTCTCTCTAATCATCTGTTAGATTGGTGCAAAATCATGAAGACTAAATACTTCAGAAACTCATCCATCTCTGAGCTATTTTATGACCACGACCTCCCGACAGGATCCAAAATATGGAATAATATTGTTAAATGAAGGGTATTGCTGAGAGAAGGGAGTAGATGACAGGTTGGTAATGCAGACAAAATCAGGTTCTGGGAGGATACCTGGTGTGATGAAAAACCTCTATCCCTGGGCCCTTTTGGCCACCTAATGAGGATCATTAAAGTGATTTTTGGATCCCATGTCAAGGATTTCATAACACCCTCAAGGAGGTGGAAAAGACTGGAGGGTTTTGGGGAGGTTCCCCCGCATCTTGGACATCAGATTGGCGCTTTACAAGATTTATTGGATAATATTTGTATCCCTATGTTCCCATGTGAAGACAGGTTATTCTGGGACAAAAGCCAATCTGGCCCCTTCTTGGTGAAGTCTGCTTATAATTGCATTGTTATAATGGTGAATGATTCAAAGTGTTGGAAGATTGTTTGGAATGATCAACTCCTCCCAAAGGTAAATTTTTTCTAGTGGATGATGCTTCATGGTAAAATTATGACCATTGACAACCTCAAAAGGTGTGGGTTCAACTTTTCAACTGGTGTGTTATGTTTAAACATGAGGAAGATTGTATTGCCCATCTGTTTATCCACTGTCCTTTTTCTAATGAAGTCTGGTCCAAAATTTTGGATAGATTTAGTTTATCCTAGGTATTTTCGCAGGACCTACAGCAATTCATCTGCAACTAGGAGTTTCCCTCTTTCCACCCCCTTGTTAGGAAACTCTAGAGAATCATCCCACCACATATCTGTTGGCACATATGGAAGGAAAGGAATAACCACATTTTTTAGAGACATGATGAATGGTGTAGATATAATGGTGAGAATTGTTAATAAGCTGTTGTTGGAGAACATCTCTGTTTGCAAATGGAAGACCCCAGCCAACCCTTCGCCTGATATGGACTCCTTGGTGTCCAGGAGATGGAACCTTCCAAATTCCTTTCACAGGTTTGATAACTCTAAGAAACTGAAGATAATGAGGACCAAATGGATGCCCCCCACTTACTGGATAAAATTAAACTTTGATCGAGCGACTCGCAACGGGTTGGCTGCGGGAGGAGGTATCATCATAGACATGGAGGGTGACACCGTGTTGGATTTCATTGGCAACTTTAGGTCTGTTTATAGTAATGTTGTTGACGCCCTGACTCTCCTTTGGGGTCTTAAATATGCTCTCTTTATTGGTGCTGAAAGACTCATTGTGGAGGGAGACTCAAAGTTAATCATTAAAACCCTAAAAGGAAACATGGAGGCCAGTTGGAAAATATGTAACCTTATGAAGGATGCCTATCTTCTGCTAATCAGAGTGGAGGAATATGCAATCTAATATATTTATAGGGAGGGGAATGCAGTGGCTAACTCTCTAGCTACAAATGGGCCAGGGAAAGTGGGAATGTGTTGTTGGAGGGACCTGGCTCCTCTTTCGGACAATACAAAATCCTTCATTGGGAGAGAACAAAAATTACCTCAAAGATGAATCTATTTCTTTTTCTTTGCTGGATGGTTGGCGGGTTTGTTGGGAAGGCTAGTATTCAGGCAGGAGATCCCACTATTTTGAATTTAAATTTAAAGTGGAATGAGGGTAGAGTAACGACTAATCGGGGGTCAAATCACTATGATGCCTTTTTTAATGTGAGGTGGCAGGTTATTAGTGCGCTGAATAATGACGAGGATGTTAGGAGCCTTAGTGTTCTCATGGTTTTTAATGACATGAGTCACAATAAGTGTTGTACTGCTTATTACATCAATGCCTTTAAGTTTACGCATCAGGAAATGATTACTGATATTGGAAATCGGTCGTCGCAAGCCCTCTCTCACCATAACCCAAAACAAAAACAAGTTCTACAGAAATCAAAGGCTCCATATCTTGTTTTTTTCTCACACCAACACTCTAGAGAATTTGAAGACTAACTCAGAAATAAGAGGGGATATGGTCCGCGTTGAGCCAAATAAAATTGAGGAATCCATTTGCAATAACCCTCACATGTGGATGATTCTTGATGAAGGAGGAGTGGCTCCTTACTTGGAAGCCATGACTGGTTTAGACAAAAATCTCTCTCTGCAGTTCGTTAATAGATGGAATGATAGGAGAATTACTATGGGAGACATATTTTTGAAATTAATGAAGAGGTGATTGTGCAGGCCACTAGGCTCACCACAAAAGGCCATAAATGGAAAAAGATGACCAAGGTGCTATCAATGTCCAGGGTGTCCCCACTTTGCCCAACCATTCTCCTCAACAACCACTCCTTCTAACCCTGGGCATAAGAACAAATGTCCCTAGACTGGTACTCTCGTTGAAGCTAAGAAGGCCAAAATTGAAATGTGTATCCACTGAACATGGAATACGATGCTGAATATGGGGATACTCCTCGAAGATCAAACAAGATTTCTGCTAAACCCCAGAGGAAAGAGAAGGCGTTAAGGGAAAAGTACATTGACGATGAGGAGGAATATTTTGGTTCGGAGTGCAGGGATAACTTTGGGAGAGAGAAAAAGAAGAGGGAAAATAGTAGGGATTCGACTCATGTCTCTGCAAGCTTTAATGTTGACCCTACTAGCCCTATGGAGAATGTTGGTGCTAAAAGAGCCTCCCTTGCAACCATCTCTTCCCCTCTTCGCAGAAAAGAGGAAGAAAATACTGATTCTAAAGACAAGGGGAAAAAATCCTAGGTGGCTGAGAGTGAGGACAAAATGATGATTCCTTGTGCTGGCTGTGAGGCCAACGGTGAAGAGATCGGGAGGATAAAGGAAGAACTTCATGTCCTGGATAAGAGTTACAACATACTGGCCAAGTTTTCTATTAAAATCATGCATTCTTCCACCACCACCCTTTGTCTCCTAAACCAAGAGAAGGGAAGGAAAATGAGGAGGGCAAGGCTGACGACAGGGTGAAGGATCTGTATCAGTTCTTGGTCGATGATTAGACCTAGTTGCTCACATCCCATTCCAACGAGACATAATTCAGAGCCCAGGTGGGTCCAGGTGAAGCGGTGGGATTCTGGTTCTCACTGTTGCTTTTCTATTTTTGGTTTCAAATTTCTTTTTTCAGCCCTATGGGCTTGTCTAAAATTTTTGATACTTATGGTTGGTTTATATCCCTGCGGGCTGATACTATTGTTACTAATAGTTTACTTTATTTTCATAGTAGTAGGGTTAAAATTTATTTTCTCTATTGTTGAGGAGTAGGTTGTATACTCATTTTTCTTGGATGTTTTTGGTATTAAGGGAAGGGACTGGCTGACTATGTGTTGTTACTACAGTAACTAGTCTCCTTGAGGCTCTGCCTCTTGTTTTTGGGTCGGACCCCTTGTTTTAGCTGCTATCAATAACATAGAAATTTTCATTTTAGGCTGCATGCATCATCAACCCAATTCAAAAAACCAAAAAAGGAACCTAATTTGGAAAATTCTTCACAACCGCACCACCATAGTCACCAGACATTTACAAAAAAATAAATACCAAAAAAGCTCCAGGGAGAAAACTGCAACCTTAGTTTCTAGCCCCTGCTGATATGATTTCTATTTGTTTGTCTTCATCTGTGCGACACCATCATTGGGAAGGCTAACACTGTGTCATTCACCCCAAATTCATGCCTCCTCAATATGAGTTTTAGGTGCTCCTATGCTTCCAACATTTGCAATTTATATTCTTCCTTGTCAAAATGTTTTGGCCATGGCACAAAAGGCACTAGCCCCAATTCCTCCATGTCCTCCTAGCCTTCAAAGCCCTCTGTAATGTTGAAGATAACCCTAGGAACCGCCCACTCAAACAAAAAATCTAACCCTTGCAAAATTTCCTCCTCAAATAGAGAATACAACACCCATTTAATCACATCCACCTCCTCATTTAGCTGCAAACCCCACACCATTATCAGATAAATAATGTCTACATTCAACTTGATTTTATGTTTGTCACCCATGAATAGGCTGCCCAAAACCTTCAACACAAATTCCAGCGCATCATCGCTTTTAATTTTTAACCGTAGTTTCAGCCTCTTCTCCTTGACTGGGCCAAAGAAGCCTTTCTATTACTTTGTTGTTTTTACTGTGAAGGTGGCATCCATTGTTGTCCTGCTACACCACCTTCAAAGAGCCCTACGGTAGACTTGTTACTAAAATGCAACTCCCGATAAACACTTCACACCTTAATTACTATAATAAACACTTCTTTACTAAGAAAATGAGTGTCCTTGCATGTATTTTCACCATTAAAGACCCCCCACCGTCGTTTGATCTCACCTTCATCACATGTGTGGGAAAATTCAAACCTAGCTATTATTGACAATTTAATTACCCTCCCATTTGTTATTCTATTATTACATTATGTGCCCCTGCCAATAAATTCGTGCAATTTAGTCATTTCCAATTTGCCACCTTGTTTAATCAATAACCACGTCTAACAACTTGAAGATTTCCCCAATCCAACGTTCCACATTTTAACATCATCTCGCTGAAATGTCAATGATGTGGGTTTCAAATATACATGTTATATTAAAAGCTATAATTCACGGAGGGCAAAACATTTGGGCCCGTTTGGGTACTGGAATACCAAATGTTGGATATGGTCAATTCTGGAAGATGCTACAATTCTGGAAGATACATATCCTAGAAATGATTTCTGGAATATGGGTTGGACCTGTTCGGCTCACCCGAAAGATGACTGAGAAGATGCATAAATAATTTTAATTGTTTATTTCTTAATTTTTTTGAGTACGGTGTGTATGTGTGTATATATACACACATACACATGTGTATATATATACACACAGATGTGTATATATACATGTGTGCATATATACACACATGTGTGTATACACACACATATGTGTCTACACATACATACACATTTATGTATATATACATATTTACACACATATATATGTGTATATATACATATACATGTGTGTGTGCATACATACACATGTCTATACACATGTGTATATATACATACACATGTATATATACATGTGTCTATACACACATACACATACATGTATATATATACAACACACATGTATGTGTATATATATACATGACACATGTATATATACATGTGCCATGTATATATATACACATACATGACACATGTATATACATTGTCATGTATATATATACACATACAAATGTGTGTATATACACATGTATATATACATACATATATGTGTATATATACACACATGTATATATATGTGTATGTGTGTATATATACACATGTGAAGTGTATACAAACACACACACACATATTATCTATATATATATATATGTATATATGTATGTGTATATATACACACATTATATATATATGTGTATGTGTGTATATACACACATACATATGTGTATATATATGTGTATGTGTGTATATATACACATGTGAAGTGTATATACATACACACACATAGACACACACACATATATATACATGTGTATGTGTGTATATATACACTTCACATGTGTATATACACACATACAAAAGTGTATATATACACACATACACATATATGTATATATACATGTGTGTGTATATATACACATACATGTATATATATACACGTGTATATACACACATGTATGTGTGTGTGTGTGTATATATATATATATATATTATGACATTAGTTTGCCATTAGTATGCAAACACCACTTTCAGTAAGCATACACTGAAAGACAGAACAAAGAGCAAACTGAAAATCAGATATAAAGAAGATCACCGAAATGGCTAAGTACAAAGTGAACCGATGACACAACTTTGTGTGTACACCAAAATTGCAAAGCAGAAAGATAAAGATGAACCCAACAGAGGAACACGATGTGCAAGATAAAGTGCAAACCGATGAGATAGTTAAAGTGCAACCGACAAAACAAACCGAAGGACAGTCAAGCATAACCGACCGTCAGGAACCGAGAGTCAGTTGCCGCTCGCAAAAAGTGGATCTGACTTCCACGTCAGATAAAGAAAGCTTATTATATTTATAGGATATTGTTTTGTTTTAAATTCATTTCTTTAGGGACAAGGAACATGAATGTAAGTGCTTTAATCAATCTAACTGATTTAAAACACATAGACTAGGAGATCTAGGTACAAGTTGTAAACCTGATCTTAGAGTTGACATTGTTTTTCTCGAAACTTGATGATGTCAATCCATATTATAAATAAATGATGCAATTATTTATTATTATGTATGTGAAGAGAGAGGAGAACATGAATGAAGCCAACGAGCACATCTATGGATCAGACTGAAAGTTTCAAAAACCAGAACAACAAAAGGTGAATTTGGTTAGCAAGAACCAAGAACAGATGCTACCGAGAATCAGAGGTATTAATCAATCACATTAGGTGATAATCCTTTTCATGTAAACTAAATTGGATCTATATCAGCAATAGGAGATTGCATTTACCAGTTCAATTTGTAATTTTCTATCATTCTAACAAGTGGAGCAAAGTGTAAAATCCTTTCAAGGAAGGTGGATTTAACAGTCCAACTACAAATCTCTTAACCGAGTGCACACTCAACAGTGTTGCTAAAGCTCCTAACAGAGTAGACTTTAATAGGTCTCCATCGATACTCTTAATAGGGTAGATCATTAGAAGTGATCAAATTGTAAGCCTTAATCGGCCCCTTCCAATCTGCAAATAGTGAAGATTTTGTGGGTGTCATCCCCACCGCAGTTTTTACTTCCTAACAGGAGTTTTCTGCGATACCATATCTTGTGTTATGTGTCAATTACTTTCATGAATGTTTCTATGAATGTTCATGTGTATGTTAATGTTATAAATTGATATAACTCACATTAAGATAGTATAGATCAGATTGAATGGATATACAATTGATTACAAAGGTTAATTGATTAAAGGATACAAAAGTTTTAGAGGTAATGATTCACCCCTCCCCTCTCAGTACATACTTCCCATTAATTCTAACAATTGGTATCAGAGATAATTCTCTTCTTGGAAAAGCTTAAAGGCTTAAGAGAAAAGATCATACAATGGAGAAGTATAGACTTGATAAAAATATTGAGAATAAGAAGCTTGAAATTTAGATGTTCTATGAACAGTATAAAGAAGCCAGAATCAACATGAACCAACTGCTAGATGAAAGAAAGATTATGGTATCTCACTGTAATGAGATAGATTATCATGAGGAAGAGATACCATATTTCTTTGAATCTTCAGGATCAACTACAAGCAAATGATCATATACATCAGAAGAAAGCATCACAAGCCTAACTAAAATCAATCTACATCTAGCTGGACAAGTTAAATCTCCACAAATTGGTCAAGAGAAATAAATGGTAAGGATGATTGATGTCATGAACAATGCTAGACAAGCTGAGCAAGAAAGAACACTAGCTATTGATGATAGAAGAAAGATCACATAAAAGCTTCAAGAAAAAGAGTTTGAAATACAAAGACTTACAGAGCATCACCATGAGATTACAAATCAGATTATTCTTATAGGTCAAGAGGCAAATAGAATAAATGTTGAACTCATTGAAAGAATAGAAGCTATCGGTGAACTAAGAGATGAGAATGAAAAGTTGAAACATGAAATAAAAGTTCAACAACAGCATAATGAAATTATCAAGAAAGTTGAAGAAAGCAATAAAAGAAAGGATGATTTTCTTGAAGGAAAACAAAGAGTCAACAATAATACCGGTCTAGGTTTTACCAAGAATGGAGAATCATAAAATCAAACTGATCCAAAGAATGTATATACAAATTCAAGACCAAGAAAGCTTACATGCAATCACTATGGAAAGCAAGGCCATACATCAAATGTATGCAGAGGCAAAATGAAAGGTATTCGTAAATCTACATCTTCATTCATAGGATTCTGTTATAAATGTAACAAGAAAGGACATAAAGCATATGAATGTAAGTCTGAGATGAAGAAACTAAAGAAGGAAACCTACATGGAAAAATACTATCCTGCTTGCAAAATGAATGTGCACACAACTCTTGAATGATGGAAAAAGAAAAGGCAAGCATGGAAACCTAAAGGTCAAGAAACTCCCTATCAACCGAAGAGAGTCGGTAACCGGTATGTATGGGATTACAACACTTGGACAAATTGTACAGCATGTGGAAGATATGGTCACATTTCTACAAACTGTATAAGACAGTGGACTAGAAAGTCTAGAGGCTGGACAAACCACGAAATGACATGCTTACACTGTCACAAAGTTGGTCATCTCAAGAAAGACTGCAGAGACTGAATGATAGAGACAAGCACATATCCCAATGGAAACACCACTAAAGACATCTGGAGAGCTAGAGACAAAATGTGGAGAAAAGCTTCAAACAATGATGAAGCTAGACCAAGCAATGCAAATGGTGACACCCCATCCAATGGATCCGGTGACATCACCACCCCCACCTAAGCAGAACAAGTAAGTATGGAACTGCATTACCCGAGTTATTATTTTACATCAATTCCATAATATATATGTTGATTAAATGCCAAATTAGCATAAGAAAGATGCATCTGTGATAAACTATGCTTTCAGGTATATGTACCGAAATTTGTCGGTACACACTCAAAGCTGAGACTACCTACACTTATCAAGAAGTGCCAGTTAAAAGCAAAGTTGCTAGTATAAACCGAGCCTCGTCGGTAACCAAGCAAAGTGAACAAGTGGTTTGCAATACCAAAACTTGTCGGTAAAGGCAAAAGGAATAATGACTGCTCCAAAATTTTATGATTGTCACCCAAGGAAAATGAAGTCTTCATCGACGAACTCCGTCTTTATGCACCGAGGAGTTCGTAAGCATTAATGACATGCTTTTTAGGGCATCATCTATAAATAGGGCAACAAAACAACTCATTGTTCACGACAACTAGAGCAGAGCGACCAAGGCAATTTTTGAGCAGAAAGCGACTGAATCACAGAGCGACCACAAATTGACACACAACACTCTAAAGCACTTCAAAAATATTTGCAAGAGTAAACAGTAAGTTCTATAGAACTGACAACTCTATTTTTGCGCATTTCACGGGAAGCCCTAAATTTTGAAAAATGGCCTCGACATCAAGAACTGTGAAATCCAAGAACACAAAAAAGGATGAGTTCAAGCTCATCAAGAATTTGGCATGTGAGGAACCTAACTACATGATTCATCCTGAGGTTTCCTCACAACCCGATGATGCTGGAGCATTCTCACGCATACCAACTAGGGTTTTGCTCGTGGAAGACGTTTGATCTTTCAGACACTGCAAGATTGTAGAGATAGGAAATTCATAAGTTGAAGAAGCTTATAAGAAGCTATGCAATGAAGATGGAACACTGAAAGATGAACATAAGCATATAGAATTAAAAGGGCTCACCAATGCCCTAATGTTCCCAAAGGTCTTCAAAACTGAGTGGATTCGGTTAGTGCTAAGTTGAATGCACACTCATAAATTGTTGTTGGATGAACTGAAGGTGATAACCTGAGATGTTATCCATGCTATCACCGGATACCCTATAACAGAAAAGGTGAAAGCATTGAAGCATCCACCTAAGGCCGAGACCGAGAAGATGACAAGAGCCAAATGGGATGGCAGAGGACTGAAAGTTTCCACCATAACCGATGATGAGATGAAATTCGGTGAATGCATTCTGGGCTACAAATTCTTCCAAGCTAACAGATTGAACAACATAGCATCCGGTGCAGTGGAAACAATGTATAATATTGTGAAGAAAGGAACACAGTTGGATTTATTTGAACTACTCCTGAATCAATTGAAAGACAATTTAAAGACTATTAGGAATGCGAAGTCAAACACATGTAAGTTTGGCTCACTCATAATTTGTATTTTATTCTACTTTCAAGAAACATTCCCATCGATAGGAGATGTGAAATGTGACAACACCAAACTGTTCACCATGCAAATTAGTGAACATATAGCTTCACTAGGGGAAACTTTTGAGACAGTCACGGATGAATACTTCACTGTATTCAAAGACCGAATGCAAAAGAGGGTAAGGATCCCCGAACAACTCATTGAGAAATATAAAGATGAAATATGTTTTATGGTTGATACAAATCATACATATATCAAGCCTGGTGTACTGAGGAAAACATGGCTTCAACCATTGGAGTATGAGATAAACATTGATCTTGCAACTAAGGCAAATGATGCCTTGATTAATGAACCACTAGATAAGAAACAATCCAAGTTTGGAACATATGAGGAGGCCAAGACAAGAATAAAATCTGGCCTGGTTGTTAAGAAAATTGTCCAGAAGAAGGACAAGATGGTAAAGAATCTCAAGAAAATACTGTCGGCAACTGAAGAAGAAAATAAACAGGATGAAGAAGTTGTCGGTAACTGAAGAAAAAAATAAACAGGATGAAGAAGTTGAACATGAGGAAGAAATTGAAGAAAAATTATCTATCCATAAAACTGAGGAAAAGGATGACTCCGAGGAAGCAAAGTCAGATTCACCACCTCCTCCACCAACTAAGAATCCAAGGACAACAACTGCTTCTAGAACAAGATGCCAAACATCAAAGGATTCTATTCCTTCACCTTTGAAGAAAGGAAAGGTAAGAACATACAAGAGGAAAGTTGCCACACCGAAGAGAGGTCAAAACAAAAGAGGAAGGAAGCTCATCAGAACCCGAGAAGACATTGAAGACACCGAGTAAGATGAAGCTATAGAGGCAGAAAGTGTCAAGGTAAAAGATCCAGAATCTATTGATGACATTTGTAAATCTATTGCAAAATCAGGATCTATTATAGATTCTAAGATTAGGAGATGGCTGAAACTAGATCCAGAGGATCAGAACAAAGTTGAAGTTGCCATTATAGCAAAAATGTACAAGTTTAAATATGTACCAATTCAGTTTGAAGGCAATAATGTACAGAGGGAATTATTAGGCCGACTATACTCCAGATGGACATTTGCTTTGAAGAATGAGAAGGAAATAAGAGAAAGAGTACTTGTTACTCCCATGCCACCTGAATCCAAGAAGGTAGAAATAGATGAAATGATGGAGAAGTACAAAAAGGATTTCTCACCGAAGTTGAGAGCATATAAATTTCTTGAAGGAAATCTTATAGAGCTTGAACAGGACAACCATAAGAAATGGTGTAAGATTCTAACATACCTACTGAGGAGGAAAGCCCTGACAACGACCTACAACAACAAGATGTTGATAAGGCAACTCAAGATGATACATCTGTTGAGTTAGACAAGGAAGAAGATGACACAACTGGCAACAACAATGTAGATGTTGCAGATAAATCATGACCAGACACCACAAATAACAACATTGTGGATACAAATATCATTGACATCACTGATGACCCAATAGAGGAAGTTAATAAAGATGAAGATGTCACTATTGCAAATAACACAACCGATGAGCAGGGCACAACAATTGATACTGCACATGTAAACATTCCAGGCAACATGCCAATATTGATACAAGCTATCAATATTATACAAGAGAATGATGAGTCACCAGAAAAAGACACTCCCAAGGATGCAGGGGAAGAGGAGAAGAAAGACAACACCGATGATCAGAAGGACATCAGGGACACTCAAAAAGTAACCAATACTAATAAGGTTACATGAGGAGATACAGAAAAGGATGCAGATACAACATATAAAAATGCAAAAACAAAGCATGATGAAGTTAAGGACACCGATGAAGGAGACAAACCTAAAGATGGTACTCCTAAGGAAACCAAAAAACATGCTACTGACAATGTGAAGGTGAATGTGGAGACGTCTACATACACCCGACAAGATGAAATCGACACCAAGCAAAAAAAAGAAGCACAACAGGTAACTTCATCGAGCACAACTGAGAAAGCCAAGAAATTGGCAATGGTTTTACATTCAAGTGAATCACAAAAGAAGAAGAAGAAATCTAAGAAGAATAATTTGGAATTCACCTTGAATGAAATTATTGAAATACCAAAGTGTGACCCAACTACACTTGATTTTGAGGCATTACAAGAAAACAAAGAAATATGCCAAAGAAAGGCGTTATAGGAGAAGTTGAAGAAACAACACAGAGACTCCATGGTGCTAGAGACAACATAGGACATATTACACCAAATTGTACCCGATGTTCATATTGATAAGAACAAGCGAATTCTAGATCAATTAGCCACTCTAACCAAAGAAATAACAACTCAAAATATCGATGCAGAAAAGACAATTGAGGAGAGAGCAGAGCTAAAGTACCAACACAAGCTTATTGAGAACATCAGCCAAGAAGTGGCAGTCAACAAGGTAAAGCTATCAGAATTCATTACTGAATTAGATCCAATTATAACTGAAGCTATAACCTTGATTTAAAAATTGAGCACATTAGAAAAGTTAACTAAAGAGAATAGTGACAACATTGCAAAGCTAGATACAAATCTAGCAAACAGTGAAAAAATATTAACCACTGATGGAGACAATGCAATTAAGTTGCATTATGAGAAAATCATTGAGATCAAAAGGTTAAGGAAGGAACTATGGGAAGCAAAGACACACTTTAGGGATTAAGTAACCTAGCTCCAAGCTCAACTTCTACCAAACCTGACACTGCTTCAACAGTATATCAGTTCAGCAAGGCAACTGATAGCAACTCCCGAGATGTCTGTAGCAGACAACATCTATGACATGCACTCAAAGATCACACTCAAGCACATGGCTCTGGAGAACCTAAAAGAACAATGGGAGAAAATGATGGAAGAAATGAAGTCTTCACACTCCCACATTTTTGATAAGCTCTAAGTTATTGACCTTTGCCCTTAATATCAAAAAAGGGGGAAAATGATATGAGTACAAAAAAGAGAGGGGAAAATGATATGTATTCATTCATTCATTCATATGGGAAAATGGAAAATAAATGGTAAATATGTATATGTATATTCATATAGGAAAATGATATATATATATAGATAGAAAATGATATGTAGAAGGAAAGATATCATATGTACAGATATACTAACATATACATAGGGGGGGTCATGAAATGACTAAGGATTATATATGGTGTATATACTTAACATTTTGTTAGTATTTTGCACATATCAATTTTTGATACTAATGTCAAAGGGGGAGATTGATGACATTAATTTTCCATTAGTATGAAAACAACACTTTCGGTAAGCATACACCGAAAGACAGAACAAAGAGAAAACCAAAAATCAGATATAAAGAAGATCACCGAAATGGCTAAGTACAAAGTGAACTGACGACACAACTTTGTGTGTACATCGAAATTGCAAAGCAGAAAGATAAAGAGGAACCTAAAAGAGGAACCTGACGTGAAAGATAAAGTGCAAACCGACGAGATAGTTAAAGTGCAGCCAACAAAACAAACTGAAGGATAGTCAAGCATAACCGACCGTCGGGAACCGAGAGTCAGCTGTAGCCCACAAAAAGTGGATCTGACTTCCACGTCAAATAAAGCAAGCTTATTCTATTTATAGGATATTGATTTGTTTTAAATCCATTTCTTTAGGGACAAGGAACATGAATGTAAGTGCTTTAATTAGTCTAACTGATTTAAAATACATAGACTAGGAGATCTAGGTACAAGTTGTAAACCTGATCTTAGAGTTAACATTATTTTTCTCAAAACTTGATGATGTCAATCCATCTTATAAATAGATGATGCAATCATTCATTATTATGTATGTGAAGAGAGAGGATAACATTAATGAAGCCAATGAGCACATCTATGGATCAGATTGAAAGTTTCAAGAACTAGAACAACAAAAGGTGAATTTGGTTAGCAAGAACCAAGAACAGAGGCTACCGAGAATCAGAGGTATTAATCAATCACATTAGGTGATAATATTTTCATGTAAACTAAATTGGATTTGTATCAACAATAGGAGATTACATTTACAGGGTCAATTTATAATTTGCTATCATTCTAACAAGTGGAGCAAAGTGTAAAAATCCTTTCAAGGAAGGTGGATTTAACAGTCCAACTACAAATCTCTTAACTGAGTGCACACTCAATAGTGTTGCTAAAGCACCTAACAGAGTAGACTTTAACAGGTCTCCACCGATACTCTTAACAGGGTAGATCATCAGAAGTGATCAAATTATAAGCCTTAACCGACCCCTTCCAATCTGCAAATTGTGAAGATTTTGTGGGTGTCATCCCCACCGCAATTTTTACTTCCTAACAGGAGTTTTCTGTGATATCATATCTTATGTTATGTGTCAATTACTTTCATGAATGTTTCTATGAATTTTCACATGTATGTTAATGTTATAAATTGGTATAACTCACATCAAGATAGTATAGATAAGATTGAATGGATATACAATTGATTACAAAGGTTAATTGATTTAAGGATACAAAAGTTTTAGAGGTACTGATTCACCCCTCCACTCTCAGTACATACTTCCCATTAATTCCAACAGTATATATACATGTGTGTATATATACACACATAGATGTGTGTATATACACATGTATACACACACACATACATATGTATGTATATATACATACATATATGTGTGTATATACACACATGTATACACATATACATACATATGTATACACACACACACACACACATCTATCATGTCACGGATCCGACGAGATATTAAATTTTCTTTTGTAATAATTGGAATTGGAATTTGAAATTCCAATTCTACCTATCTAGGTGGAAGATTGATATGCTCATTTTGGGGCAAAATGAGAATTTGGTAATTCTAATTCCATTTTTATTCATGGACCCAAACATGGAATTTGGCATTATCCATAATTAGATAATGCCAATTCCAGTCATATTCCAAGAAACAAACGAACCCTTTAGGATTAGGAAAACCCACCATACATTTAAAATTGAAATCTTTCACAATACTCCAAGGTTCTCCACGAAATGAGATCCTTTCTCACACTGACAGAGAAAAAAATTAAATCTATCCATATCTCCTCTATAATTCTTGTAAGTTTGCGAAGGTGAATTTCATTGCTATATAACCTTCTATAACATCATCATTTGAGATATTTCTGAAGTCTTCCATTCTTATGTCTCCCTCATTTTCAAAATTCAAGGGCCATTTCGATAACCTATCAACCTCCAAATTACCTTCTCTTTTAATGTGACTAAATTTGAAGCCTTCAAACTTTCTTAACTCTTCAAATGCCATGCATTTGCATAACCATTCCCAATGGATTGAAGGATAATTAAAGAATCACCTTCCAGATGAATTTTCCTCACCTCATTCTCTGAACCATCTTCGCTGCCAATAAATTTAATGGTTCTTTTCTTTTTTTATTATATGTGGTGTGCAACGAATAATTGGCACTAAAATACAAAATATCAACGATAATCTATACCTCCTTGCTATTACTAGCTTACATAGACTAAATATTAATATAAAAAATACACTGACATACATCCTTGTCAAGACATATATAAATGAAAGTCTACATGTATTGTTCTATTCTATTTCCTAATAAATTCTATACATTTAGTTTATATCAAACAAATTTCTGTAAGTTTATATCAAACAAATTTCTATAAGTTTATCTAATTAATTGAATCTGAAAGAAAAGTGTATATACCAATATGACTTGGATTTATTATATTTCAATTTAATTTGATATAATATATATGCTTAGATCTTTAATCTCCTAAGTATTGCTAAGTGTATATATCTTTTCCTAATTAGTACTAATTTTTTATATTAATAATAGAGTATCAATAGAGAATACAAAGAGAGAGACCAAAAAAGGTCAAGTCTGGAGGCCGAGCCTCAAAACCACAAAGGTGAGTCCAAAATAAGATACATCAAATCTAAACAACAGTGAAAAAGGGGTTGAACACAAAAGGAGAGATCATAATAGCTGAGCAGTAGATTCATAGAGCACGCCATTATACTGATTAGCCCAAGATGTCCAGCCGAGGGGACCTTCCATCCAAATAAATTTCTTTCTTTCTTGAAGTTGCACAAGCATGTCCAAGGTACTGAGTGACAAAGACCTATTGTTTCTGATATATTTTATAAGTTGGGCACGAGCTTCTTCAAAATTGAAATGATTGTCGACATGATTTTTCTCCAAGTGGCGCCATTTTTGAGCTCATAAGTGAACATGGTAGCATGACCATTCTTGAGAAACTGCTACAACTTTTCCCACTCGATCACCATATTAATGGAGACCTGCATAGAAATTTTAGAATAGGTGAGACCGCGAAAGGACGTAGTAAGAACTTTGGGCATGACCTTGTATCTGTTTTCATTTCTAATTTTCCAAATCTGTCATAAAATATGAGAGGAAAGAAAGAACCAAAATAGGTTAGAGTCCTTCTTGAGCCCCTAAATATGACCAGAAATACTCTCCATAGTGTCAATGAGATGCGGAAAAGTAATGCCAAATAGTAACCAAATCTGTTTAGCAACAGAACATTAAAAAAAAATATGCCTGCATGACTCAGGAAGCCGACAAATTTTACATAAATCAATATTGCTCAAATCCTTCCTAATAGGAAGCCTATCAAGAAGAAAAATCCTTTTAAAACACTTAATTTTAGGAGCAATGGGACTTTTCCATAATCTGATAAAGATTTTCTGCCATGAAGAATGATTCAAATTAGTATACCAAACATTATTAACATGAGGAAGAATGGAACAATCATGAGCAATAGTATTGTAAATGTTTCACACTTTAACTTTTGAGAGAGGGGTGCCACCAATCCACGTAAACTCAAGAAAAATATGAGAGTTAACATAACAGTCAGCGGGCAAAGGGAGGGACCGACAAGTATTAACAATCATATTGTAAGTTTTCTTTTGGGAGATGGGAATATTGTGGGTAGTGCAGAGCCTTTCCCAAGAAGTAAGGTGGTTCTGATCCCAAATATCTATAAATTGGTCGATGCCTAACATAGCCCAGGATCTAGCCAAGCATCCTTGCGTGAGGGCGAGGGGTTTGTTCAAATGGTAGAGGTTCCACCAAATCGAATGCTCACCATGGATGAGACCATTGTTGCAGACCCTAGTGTTTTCAAGATGCCTTCTCACGAACTCCCAAGCTTTCCAAATAGATTTGAACACACAAGAACCTTGGACCGACACAGGGAACTCACCAACAACCAGGTCGCTAAGGGGAAGGGACTTCCAAGATTTATCTTTTTAAGGCACACCTTTCAATAATGTTTTTGATCAGTACCTTCGATGGCTAATGCCCTTCAAGAGCACGAAAAATCCATTTAGCAGCGAGGGCGATGCCGTGGGTTTTGAGGTCCTTAAGTCGAAGGCCCCCAAGTTTCTTGTCAATGCAACACCACTCCCACCTAACAACATGAAGCTTTTTATTCCCTTTTCCATCTGACCACAAAAAACTCATAATAGCTTTATGAATTTCATAGATCTGGTAGCTATTGAATATCCAAGTGGATGAGTAGTAAATGATGTAGGAAGAAGGGATTTTTTGGCAAACTTGAATTCTACCAGCCAAAGAGAGAAATATGTTATTCCATTTATTAAGCTTCCTGTTTATCTCATCTCTCACCCATAACCACATCTCTTTAAGAGAGGGGTTAACAGAGAAGGGAATACCAAGATATCTAACAATTTTGTTTTGTCCACCCCATTGGAAGCCATGTTGATTAAACCAATCCAGAGGATTCTCTTTCCATCCAAGAAATATGGATTTAGAGTAGGAGATCCGAGCTCCAGAGAAATTGCAAAACATATTCAATTTACTTTGGAGCGCTTCAAGATTACATTCGGAAAGCTCGATGAACATAGTGGTATCATCAACAAACTTGATAGGTTAAAGCTAATCATTACATTTATGCAGACCACCAAGATGCCACATAATGTGCATACACGAGTGTCCACTTGCTTGTTGAAGTATAATTGGAAACTTCCATACAATGACATCCTTCTTACAAAGGAATTGAGTGCTCGCTATTTGTTAAGAGAAAAGATGGTCAACAAAATTAATAAAAATGGACCAAGAACCAATCGAAGGAAATTTTATAACTATATTATTTACTTTAACTTCCTTTATAGAACCAAGGTGAAAATGGGCTTAGATGTAAAATTTCACGATCTACAAATTGAGATTACAAATTTGTGCAAATGGTCAATTGCTCTATACCACGAACTTTGAGATATTTACCTTGTTAGATGAATCTGGAAGGTCATGATTAAGATAAAAGTGTCTATTTGAAAGCACTATATATCTGATTAGCTCAATATGAAGTTCATGAGATTCCTTAGGGGACAATAAAAATTAGTTATTAGACTGGACCACTTAATGGTTGTTCATTACTTTTAAATATCAGATTGGACAACTTGAAGAATGATTGTTCTTTACTTTTAAATTCAATTACTCAATCATATTCACACTGCATCAGGTTATGTTATCAAGGTTGTTACATGCATACTATGGAATACTTACATTGTATGTTGTGAAATCCAATTTCACAGTTAAAGTTTGAGCTCTTCTAAATGATATTGAAAATCAAGAGTTATTACCAATCAATAAATGATTAACTAAGCGAATATATTTTATAAAATTAAATTCACAAGTTTTTAAAATTATTTACACATTATCTCTATAGCTAAATTCAATTCTGAACCAATTTTATAGATGTTCTTGCAAGTTATTATTACTACATTGATGAACAAATTTAAATTTAACTTATTGTGAAATAACATTTCACAACAGATTGTAAAACTTCAAATTCTATAATATTAAAAACATTCATCATATCTATATAACAAATAAAATGTTCATATTCTCAAATATGCATATTCTCTCATTCTCTTATTAATAATTCAAATTTAGTTAAATGTGCTCTTTTATGTATTTTACTAGAATTATTAGAATGTAGAACCATTGATGTATTCATGCTATTTATCTTGCATTACATTTTAAAATTATCCTTTAATTACTCTAAACCATCTCTTGAATCATTTCACTTAAAACTCATTATTAACAAATTATTTATTATTATTTCTTAATATTTATCAATATTATAAATATAATTTCTTAAAAATAACACTATGATCAACATGTTTTAGCTATGATTGTACAATTTTTAATGTATTATTATTTATTATCCCGAGACCAAAATATTTGTAAAATTGGGCAAGCCTTGCCAAAAAAAATTCCCTATTCTCTTCTTGTAATTTCAATGTTTATAAAAAGTAAACACATGGAACAAAATTTTAAATTTATTAATAGTTTATAAGAAGTAAACACAAGGTACTCTATATATTTTGTTCGCAATATACCCCCATAGTCCACTAAACCCTAAGGGCCCGTTTGGTTGCACCCCATAACCCGGTTATGCCGCCCATAACCCGGTTATGGGGTGCAATTCCTTGTTTGGATGCCCTTTTTGAGAATGGGAATGTGGATTTGCATAACCCCATTTTGCCAAAAACGTGGATTTCGCAATTCCACCTCAGGAGGTGGAATGACTTTCAAATCCACGGTTATGTGTTCATATAAACCAAATTTAATCTTCTGGTCGAATCCGGGCAACTCCACGAACCCCATTTTTACAGAATGTACCCAATGCGTGTTTGTTGAAAATGTTTTATAATCCTTTGCGTCGGGTATGGCAGCGTGCTTGATATTCACAAAGTGGATTTGTTGAGGAATGTGTATCCTCACTGTCAGTGCTCGAATGGTGAACAAGGTATTGTATTTGTGGATGCGCTGTTATGTCTGCAAAATATGGAAGCAGCTATCGTGGATGTGATGGAAGCATAAACAACAGGTATTGTATTTGTGGATGCGCTGTTATGTCTGCAAAATATGGAAGCAGCTATCGTGGATGTGATGGAAGCATAAACAACGCATATTAACTGTTGATAGAATCCCTCAAAGCAGTGTGTTTGCAAGATCTGTACAAGATAGGTTTTGATGAACCGTTTATTGCAGATGAAATCGACAGGTTAAAGCTACTGCTACCAAATTCCAAACATTCTCACGCCTGTGTCATAAATGGGAGCTATGTATAGTGTATGTGACTGATTTATGGAAGAATCCCCAAAGAATTGTGGACGCATGGTGTGCCATGATTGCAGGATAAGCAAAAAATAGTTTTTAGTCCCAATCAAATGCAATCGGCGGATGTAAAGCCAGATTCAACATTTGACAATCAAACGGAGAATGTGGATTTACAAATCCATCTTTCAGGGCAACCAAACAGTCTCAAAAAAGCATAACCGGGGTTTGCATAACCAGAGTATAGATAACCATGATTTGCATTATTTTTCAATTCCCCAACCAAACGGGCC
Organism: Thuja plicata; assembly: GCA_018584345.1. NCBI lineage: Eukaryota > Viridiplantae > Streptophyta > Pinopsida > Cupressales > Cupressaceae > Thuja > Thuja plicata. Next base: position 3,295,817 of record MU226188.1, read on the forward strand.
CTAATAGATTAGTAGAATCAAAGGGCACCGGCTACCCGGCTTAATGAAGTCCAGGATTAAATTCAATTTTATAAACCAAGTGGCGTCCGTAATAGTTACGAAGGCGAGAGGATTATCAGTTGGGCCATTTATAACAATGAATGATTCAAAAGGTAACATGCTCTTTTTATTTCGTGGTATTAATATTGAGTATAATTTACTAATGATTTGTGAATTTTCATTGAGAATATAACTGAGAATTGCTAAAATCAAAGGCAGTTAGTTGAAATGAAGTGAACCATTAATGAGTCCCATGTGTAGGACAATGATGAAGTCTGATTTGAACCTTGAGGATTCATGCTCCAACAATTATTATGAATGTGGAGAATTCAAGAATTTGATAAGGCATAACAACTTTACACACAATTTGAGGACACATGGCAACCAAACATTTGGAAAGAATCTATAAGGGAAATGGCTAAACGGCCAATTAAAACGTAGATTTATAAAAAGAACAATGAAAAAAAAACTAAGTTTCCCCTTGGTAAGAAATACGTTTTAGTTTGTTGTTTAAAGACGTTTTCATCTATAAACATGTATTGAAGATAGTTTATTAGGATAAATGCTTAAATTTAGGGATACTTAATGATAAGTAATTTAATAGTTTATATTTTTAGACAAATTGGTGGAGAGAATTTAATAAAATTACCTAGTTAGTTAGATATAATATTTAATTATGTTTGAGAATTATTTATAATGTATCGTTATAAAAAAAAATTATTATGTTTTTCAATCATGTTTGTTTGACAACTATCTAGTATAAATTTGTATTATTGATAAAATCATATAAAGGATTTTTTCTTATTTCTTGTCGTGACCAATTTTAGATTAATATTTAAGAAAATACCAAGGTTTCTAGATTTCATGTTTTGTATGATTTGACATTAGCACAATAGTGATAGATTATCAATAATGTTTTTAATTTTTTTGTGGAAAATATTTTTTTTATATTAATAAGCAACAAATCAAGGGTGTTGTCTCTTTAAAACAATCAACCTGAAGGCGTATAAACCATCATAAATAGAGTATCAACAACACATTAACATCAAAACCTATAATGAGTCTCGCAACAAATTGTAAACTACGCCTAACAACATACTCTAAACTACAAAAGTATTAACTTTGCAACAATCTAGTAAACCAACAAAATTAAAAAGAGTCTTAACCAGAAAACCCCCGAGGGTGACTTACAATAATAGCAGTAAAAAGAAAAATCAAACTAAGCATGACCAAAAGACTTGATATCATAACCAGATTGATGAAGCACATAGCTCCAATCCTTAGTCAGGTGCTTGAATAGTTCCTTGTAATTCCCTTCATCCTCAACATCTTTCCCCAGGACCTTCTTCTACACAAGACACAAGGATGTAGCAAAGTTATACATTACATGAAGGCTAAACCTAGAGATTCTGGTCATCTTTTCCAAATCAAGCACCTTGGTTTTCAACATCTTGAGCTCACTAGCAGTGGTTTTACACTTAGTGCAAATCCCTTTAGCACTGATCTTGTTTGCTTCCTCTTGCTCAAGCATAGCATCTTGAGTGAGGTCCACCCTCTCAGTTTTCATACTATTTGAAATATGGGTAGAATTGTCATTTGTGGATTTGTTTAAACTTTCTATCATTTCAGTATCACCCCTTCCTCTTGAACATCCTCTTTCCTCCCTCCCTTCTCATATTTTACACTCCCATATTTGTCCTTTTCTTCCTCAAAATCATAATCAACTAGTTGTTTCATTTTAACCTTGTGAACCAAGTGACTCGCTAGCCTATGAGACCGTCCCAAGTTACTTTTATTTTTACTATTCTCCTCCCCAACCTCTTCCTCTTCCTCGCTAATTACCTATCAGATGGTTATTGGAGGATTTTTTTCCCTTTCTCTTGTTGTCCATTAAGGGGATGGTAGCCTTACTTTTCATGTCACGTACTTCGGTAGCAATCATGAAGGGTGTGGCAGTTTTTGGTGTACATAGTCCTGAGACAATTTTTGAAGCCCTTGGATAATGGATACATTTCTTTTTGTTAGTTCCCGGTGTATCAATAATATTAATAGGTGGAGGTGTACTCAAACTAGGGACTTCCTAGACAATAATTGGCTTAGGAGGTCACGAGGCCAAATAAAACTTGTGTAGCCTATAAGTTAGGCCCTTATGCAGAGGGACCAATTTTTCCCTTAGTTTTTAGTAGCATCAACAACCTCCCTAACTAAGACTTCTAGAGAATTTAGTAAAAAAAAGGAAAGGAAATGACATCGTGATTATGAAATGGTTCAATAAGGGCATGCGATAAAAATAATAAACCTTCAACCTTGTTAGGATTAAGTAATACTGAGGGGGGGGGGGGGGGGGGGAANGGGGGGGTGAATTAGTGTTACAACACTTTAATTTCAAACCTAACAAATTCAAGCTTAACCATGCAATTACTGAAATAAGAATAACATACAAATAAAGTAAACAACTCATGTAACATCATGATTTGTTCACGAGAAAACCCTGGCCAAGGGAAAACCCTGGTGTGGATGATACCCACAAATGATGCACTAAAAAGTATAGTGTCCATGTTGGGAGACTTGGCCGTGTTAGGAGCTGAATATTACATTTAGTACACATCGTTGTTAAAGGATAGAAACCATGTTAGGGGTATACAATGAGCACATTGCTCTTAAAGAAAAATTGTCTGTTACAATGATTTATCAATATGAACTATACAAGCATCTGATATGCTCAAGTAGTCCCAGTTATAGCTCACATCTTCTGTTATCTGATTCTGATAGCACAATGCATCTACATATTCAACACACCACTTTGCATCATAAAACAACTTTACTTATATACTCGATCTCAAAAGATTCTTCCAGTCGGCTCACAAGAACATCACAAAACGTGTCCAACTCTTAACCAAATAACAAATACATAGTTGACGGTCATACATCAATAAAAATAGGGTAGGACCCAATCCAAATCCAAGGTAGCACTTTTGGATTCCACAAAATACTCCCTTAATCATTGTGACCATTCATCTTCCCTATATGACTGTTGTACTGGCTTTGCATCACTTCAACAGGCTGTAACTTTGTCTAGTCAAATCCAAAATGAAATAGACCTTAACTGAAGGTCTATTACATCACATAGTACACTCCTCTAAGCTCACATGACTTAGTTCGAATTACTTGTCAAAATTCAACATTTAATGATTTGAAAAAGAAAAAAAAGTCTTTTACCCCCCATTTGTTCTCCATTTCCATGTATTTACCCAAAGTTGGTGGCAATCTCCTTAAATTCGAAATATAGTGTGCAACCAAAATTGATATTCTAAGAGCATGTATATGTAATCAATGGACCTAGTGTAGATCTACATACAAATATCATTTGACACAATCTATTCAAAACAAAATGACATCCATCTACAACATACCGAGAACAATTTGGACTGGTTAAGAGAATATTTTTTAGAGATCAATAATGTCTAAGATATTTATATTTGATCTTAAATATTTGTACTGAAGGTGTTGTTACTACAATTTAAATCTTAATGCTTAGACGAGTCTCCAAGAATTACTAGAGATTGCATAAGATATTGATGTGATTATACTGCTTCACAAGCTCAATATTTTTGGATCGAAATGTTTTACCCATGCTTTGTTAAAATATTGCAACAATAGAAGCCTCAATCCTTTTCCACAACTTATAAGTTCATGAATCTCCTTAGGCAAGCACGAGGAGGTTGTTGAATGCCTAGAAAAGTGATGGACTTGGGTAGAATAAAAATAAGAGTAAGCATGTTCTTAACATCATCATGTAGAAAGAAACACATCCATTGAGACATTGAAACACATTTTAAAAGAAAACAATTCAAAAGGTGGATTTAGTAGTTTTCACCCTTCGAGGGTCAACATTAGAGAACACAAGAGACATATTCATTGTACATAATACTTAAAAAATCTCAACATTGTCTCAAGATAGTTGCCAAGATCTAAGACCTAATCAATTAAGGGTCGAACCTTGATGCATTCCTACAATAATCATATAACATCAAAAAAAGACATGTTAATGTTCTTGATATGGAAATCGAGGCCCTCAACTTTAAACGAGTTGGAGATGAGATGATAAAAGGTTTAGTAGAGTATCAATATGTGAAAAAAGAAAAAATAGGTTTAGTTATTGTTCCTCTCCAAATATTTCAATTGAACTCAATGTTGGAATTTAAAACATGCATTAGTTAGAGAGATGAAGAGACAATTGATATATGCAACAACACACAAAAATTAGCAACAAAGAGACCACAAAGACTAACGCGACAAAAAAGTAATTGAAAGACCTACAAGGTCGCTTTACCAAGTTTTGAATGTATGAGCCACACTCTACACTAAGAAAAAATACATGGTCCAATAAGAGATTAAAGAGTTGATCTAATGACTAGACAATATTTTGATCCATGCAGATTTGTTAAAAATAAATTGACAATGTTTTGACTCATTAATGTGTAGCACACATGGTACATCAAGATAGACATTCAAACATGTGGAGCACAATAATCATTGTCTTAAGAACATCAAGATACTACCAACAAAGATGTGGGGTCTCCAAAAGAGTTTTTATCAAATTTTACTATTTTTTCCTCACTTTGGTCAAAGATTATTTTCCCTCAATTCAATTTTCTTTTAACAATTCAATGCAGATATTTGTCTATACATAAAAAATTATACATAGCCGAGGAGATAGTTAAGGGATTTATGATATGCTACCATAGTGTAATCAAAATGTTAATGTGTGAATAATCAGTCTCCATTACACTAAATTCCTATTTTATTTTCACTTTGTGCAAGTTATGGTGTCCAAATAACATATGCTTGTCATTTACTTTATGATTTAATGATATTTGTTTGGTTTACTTATTTTAATTGCATGGTTACCAATTAAACATTGTATGCTATCTAGATTATAAATTACAATACATAGGTTTTTATCAAGCTACTAAGTAGGGCATTCACTCTATAAGTAATGTACTTTACCATTTCATGGTAACTTTGTTGATACCTACTAACTAAGTTTTAAATATGGAGGCATGGTGGTAGATCTTTATTATTGAAGTTTAAGGTGAACCATATTTTCCCAAATGCTCAACATTGCATTTTGAACTATGTGGTCAAACTATTTAATGTAAAATTCTTACGCCCATGAGTGCACTAATATGCATTATAAAAACAAACTTGATGGTTGCACATGCAAAGGGTGCCTAGATAGCAAAAGTGGTCAATATATTTTATAAAAATTGACAAGAAAATTATTACTTATAAATAATACTTTGTACATATAATTTGATTAAGAAAAAATATATATATATATTAAATTAATAAGTAGACAAATAACAATATTTGTATTAATATAGACCATTGCCTATAATATGCATACCATACCACTTTTTGACCTCATGATGATTACAAAGTCCACAATGCCATTATGCTACAAAACATGCCAACTACAACTACCAATACAGGGATTAAAATTTCCCACAACATTTCAAGCACAATATTCCAAGATCCATCTTTTCTCTTCATTTTATAACTTGTTGATTGAGAAGATCCCTTTTCTTGAACTTGACCACTTGTATCTTGAGAAGTGACATTCTCAAGAGGTTTCACCCTACACGTAACAAAAATATCATTCTAACTTTAGATAAAAGATAGTTACAAAATTATGTACTCAACATAAAAGAATAATATACTTACATTCTATTAACTAAATGACATTGAACTCCATCTAATTAAAAAAAATCTATTTCATCTAGAATAAATAATATATTATGTTGTTACACATTATTAAGTGCACTTTATTTTTCTATGCCATAATATTAAGAATTTTTTATCAATAAAGTGTTCCCTTCCTATCTTCCATATGCTACCTTTTTTTATGCTGGAAAGTAATAATAAATGGTGGAATAATTTTATACGTCAACGCATCTTGCAAGAATTTGACATTAGATCTTGTTTATGAAAGCCACATTAAATTTCACAATATGTAAAGATTTCCTAATCAAATAAACGATGAAGGGAGAAAAATCAAAGATCAAAGATATATCATCAATATTGAAATTCATGAAATTCAAATGATTTTGATATGATTTCAAGTCTATGATGAAATGTTATTTCCTCTTTCAAGGGTTTTGAGAGAATATCTAATGTACCCCTAGAAACCAAGGAATTTTCATATAACATCTCATAGTCATGTTTAATTATGATGTTTTGATTGGGTGGAGGGTTTATTGAATTGTTACATTCACTTAAGGCTTGCACCTAGCACCAATTAGTGTCAATCAAATTTTTGTCTTGGTGTGTGATATTTTAATCCTTAAATACTAAAATAAATATTGGTTGGATTCAATATGCCATAAGGAACTTGTTTCTTTAAGAACATATACACATTAGTTATTTACATGTGGCAATAACGCTTATTAAAGATGATTAAACAATAAGAAACCTAAATGCATTCCACAACATCTCTTATTAGATCATGATCAATATCACAAATGCTTAGGGAGAGTGGGTTGCATGATCCACATCCATCGACCTTATAACAAGTTTACTAAATAATTTGATTGAGGACCTCTTCTAATGAGTTAATCCATTTTAGTGCTAAGCCATTATCTCTTGGATAAAGTATGTTTATATTTTGATTTTTAAATTGCAAGAAAGTTACAAAATATATGCTTAGAGAAGCAAGAGAACCGATATAAAAAGGTACATTGACCAAAGGATGAATAAAATTATCAAATGACAACCAAGTACACCAAGTTCAAAGGCCCATTAGGGGATCTGATACATCAAAAAATAAAATAAAATAATAAAACCACCTTTATCACATTTAAGAGAATGGGCAAGAACAAAATACTAGAGCTAGTACCTCATACCTTCACAGTAGTTTTAGCAAAGATGTTGACCTTCAATGGGTTAACAAACTTGTGCTTCGATCCCAGTCCAAAGGAGGAACCAGAGGCTAAGTTTATTGGAGAGCTTGGACATACGATTAATGTAGGGACTTTTGGTAAAAGATTTATTCATGGGTCTCATTTGTGTTGCTTTTCTTTTGGGAAGATGGTTTCTTGGATGTAACCATCCTTGGATCAGGTTAGGTTTTTTCCCAGAACCTCAATACAAATCTATAATCTATTACCGACCAAAAAAAAAAAAGATGGAAGAGGGATTGAATCTAAAGGAAGTGGATGTATATTATAATTTATCTCCCCACAAACATCAACATCGTCTAAAGTACATTGAATTGGGGTCTTAATTATTGGCTAACTAGTTGCCAATTCCTTTAAATTGTTCAACATCGTAGAGGTCATTAGGTGTATTAAAAACTAGTGTTTGATCCTAAAATTCTTTAGTAACTAGATCTAGTTTTTGAATTACAAGTAGAGTACTCTCTTCCAAATCTTCTATCAATAATAAAATGCTTGTCATTTTTTTGACAATTCTAACTTGTTAGAATATAAATTTGTCTTTTGCAAAACAACACTAGACAAAATAGTGTGTTGGGTAAAATTTCTTCAAATATAGAGGGGAAGTTCCATCAAATATAAACCAAACATAAGCCTACTTTAAATTGACCCTAGACAAAATATAGGCACCATATACAAATATGTGTATCATGCAAGATTCATTGAGGGGATTTTATATAAATGAAAATTATTACATGCTTATATTTTTTCCTAAATTATGTGTCATATTATTAACAATTGTACTTTGCAAGCATGTGTTTTAGATATTTGAAAGAAAAAGATACTAATATAAACATAAACGATACCTTCTAGGTAGCTAAAGTAGAGACTAGTCGTTTAGTACAAATATTAGAGGAATAACAACACATATAATCAATTAAATTGTATACAAAGCCAAAACATATGTAGATAGACAACCTCGATAAAAAGTTTGATGTCAAATCCACGTTCACTTCAACTAAATTGCAAAACACATGTTCAACAATAACTTCATCTTTAATAATAATGTATAAATTATAAGAATAGCATATACTATCCTCCTCCCCATTTATGTGCTTGTGAATTTATAGAAGATTATGAAAGCCCAAAATTTAGAGTACTAAAGTAAATTTTATTTTAATCCAAACAATAAACTTTATAGTAAAACACTTTAGGGATACTAAAAATTTGGAAATAATTAAATTACTAACAAATCTAATCTTAAATAGCTAATAAAATAAAACCTAAAATAGGCTCCAAACTCTACTTCGCAGTGAGAAACGACTAAACAATGGAACAAACGAAAAATGGATAATCTAAAATCTCCTCCAACACTATTATAACTCAAAATTTTCCTACACAACACTGCTAAAATCCACTTGCACAATTGTGAAAATATGGAAATACAACCACTTAGCCAATGGGAAATGACAATGAATATTTATATTTTCAATGTTTGAAAACTTGTATGTATAAGTATCTATTTAGAACTCTTACATGCTTCAAACCAAATTTTTGTTTCACACAAGTGCCACTTTCAAGGAAAACAATAGGGCTAACTAATGAGAGCCTATTAGAAAATTCTATCATAACTTAATATAGAAAAAGTATCATTATGTTTTGGTAGGTTCAATCACTAGGTGGAATTATCAAGTGGTTGAATTATGTGAAGTGCACTTAATAGAGTTACATGTTGGCTCAACAAGCATAATCACACACTTGCCTAGCTTAAACCATACTTTTATACTGGGCCAAAAAATATAAATGTTCAACCATAGTAAAATCAAGCCCTATCAACATTGTCATCTAGAATGTTGGGGGAATATATCATCCTTTGAGACGTCTTCTTAAAAAAAGTGGAGTTTTTGTTTGGCCAAGGCACATGTAAAACTTGTAAGATGGAGAATGAGTTGAAATTTTTCATCACTTAATATTAGTGGGTGGAAATTAGCGTTACTACTTAAATTGTATGTCTAATAGATTTGCATAAAACTTGATTCCATCTTAAATTTGAGCCAAAATTGTCTTCATTCGTGATGTTTTCCCAAAGGTGGGTGGAACTTATATGTGCTTTTACCAACTCTAAAAACCCAAGTGAAGTTTTAGATTCTTTAAGCTACTTTCAAATTTGTTTCCTTTATCTTCATATAGCTACTCTTGAATACTACAATGTCTTGTGTTATTATCCTACTAGAGCTATGTTCACCCCTAAATCAGGCTCCTGCCTGATGGTAGGGCAATATGGAAGCTTGACAGGAGTGGGAACAAATGCGCACTGTGAAAACAACCTCTGGGGTTTTATAGAAGTAGGCTCTTCTTCTTGGTGTTTCAGGAAAGAGAAGAAAAACTAACCTTATTGAGGTGAAACGCCAAAGCTTTAGGAACACTTCTAACTCAAATGCACAAGCTATTCCGAAGGATGGAATATCAAGGCAACCTTTACAACATATAGGTTTGTGAACAGTTACAAAAGTACGTCAACACTATAAGTAAAAGACATAAAGTGAACCATGCAATAAATGCACAAAATAGAGAAGCTTAAGGGCATAATCTATTTAACAAAGCTTGAGTGCAAATATACTAAAGTTGGGGATTATATTTAAATAGCACTGAAACATTCATGAACACCGAGACCCCCACTATCAAAGGGTTGCAAGCACGATCGATTTGGATTGAGAAATCAAAATGCCCATTATAGTTCAAGGCTTACAATATAAAACAAAGCTTTATGAAAAGCTTCTACAAGAGTCCTATTTTGTTTCTTCCCAAACGTTAAGTATAAAGTTCCCCTTTCAACATTACAATACTTTGTATATATAGCCCAAGCACAGCCTAAAACCCCTAATAGAGAGCGGATCAGAGAGAATGTTGCGCGTTTCATTCCGCCCAGCTTTTCATGTTGGGTCACATCGCTCCCCTAAAAACTGACACTCAACCTACATTCTGTAAGTGGAATTAGATTCCTCATTATTAAGATCAACCGCCACTCCTTGGTAATTATAACAATCGCTTCATCGAGAACCGCACAAAAATAAAAAAAATAATGAGCACGCAGAGCTAGATGCATGACAAAAAATAGCTACAACAGAGAGGGCACATGGAGCATGAGCCTTGAGTTTCCCTTTGAAAAAAAGTTGAAGGCAAGCAATCCCCGCGAGAAGTTCACGTGTCATGATCAGAGAGCATCAGGGACCACCAGTGGAGAGAAACTTCAACCAACACGAAGCAGGGACACACAACACTCCATCGGGAGACTGCTTTGAAAAGAAAACCATGCCTTCTATGATCACCCGTGAGACAACCGTGTGTCGTGTTCGAAAGAAAACTTGGGCCCACCAGCGGAAGAGTATCCTAGATGCAAACGAGGTGGCATTAAAGTTGGCTCCTCGCAAAAAGAAGCCTTCTCAAAAGCCCACAAGACCTCCACGTGCATAAATTGGGAGAAGTGTGGGCTTGACAGTGCAATGACATATTGCGAGCGCTCAAAGGACAAGTGGCGCCTCATCAGGAACTCTGGTGAACCATGTTGAAGGTCGCAGCTAAAACCCACGTCGTCCTGACAGGTGGAAAAGTGTGTTGCTATGAAACCAACCGTCGTGGAAAGGAAAACAGGAGCGTCGGCATGAAGCTCTAACCTGTGGCGTTGTGCATTTTGCTTCACATTTCTGGCAACTCTCAGGGGAATCATGCTTGCGAGATGTGAACTTTTGCAGACCATCCTTATCCATTGGGCTCTGAACAAGAGAGGGTGCAGAAGCTCTAGCAAGCACAAACCTGAAGAAAACCAAAACTACAACATGCATTCCCTTAAGGAGAATGCATTATGTGCAACAACACTTCTTGGAAAAGAAAAATGCCTATACTACTGCTATACAAATATTTACATATGTACATTGATTTACATCATTGGGATAAAAAAACCATCGACTGGTTTGTTAAAATAGCTCCCCTTCCCGACTAGCCTTTAATACATTACATATTTCTAGTCGGCTATCCAAAAAAGAAAACTTGAAAAGCGCCTGGCATGCGAAGGTGCCCCTTGAAGGGAAAAAAAATTAAAGAAACTCACCCCTGATGGAATGTCATCTGTTGACACTGAATGGGTAAGCCTCTTCTTTTCTCTGTGAAGCTCATCTTCATGCTCAGAGGTGAGCATGACCAGTGACAACTCATAGATTTGGGTTAGACGCTTGATGAGACATCCCCTGATTGGTTCTATTGTCGTCTTTTCCCTAAGATAACCATCAGAAACATAGCTCGATGGCTTCTTTACTGCAGAGGAGGAGCCCACCCTTTGTTGCAGCTCAAAGTCCGGGGACCCAGAGATTACTAACTCGAGGTTGACCGATGCGCAAATGACATCAAATGCATCAAGAAAGTCATCCTTGTCATTGACTTCTTCCAAGGTCACCAAACCTTGAGATGCGTCAGAAATACAGAAGTGACCATTTGGAATTGTTCTATGTATCAGGTCATAGTGTTGTTCGGTCTCCTTCATGTCAACGAAGGGAAGCCAAGGAAAAAGTGGGGTTGAACCTTCCTCCTCTTTGTCACCCTCCTCATTACATGCCTGCAGAGGGCTTAGTTGGAGAACAATCTTCTCCATATCTTCCTGCAGAGAGGTTGATTGGAGAACAACATTCTCAATATCCTCCTCTTTGTCTTCCTCTGCTTCTTCTTTTTTTCTCCTGCTTCCTCTGAAGCCTCTCTATCTAAGGGAAGTCGATGGCCAGATGGATCTACTGCTTTCTTCAAAACCTACTTCTCGAACCTTTCCTCTTCTTTTTATTCCTCTTCCTCTAAAGTCTTTCCATGAGCAAAAGGAGGCCCATGGGCAGACACTTGCATTGCAAGGAACTGCTCGTGTTGAATCCTCAGGACATCAGTTGGTTGCTACAACAGGTAAGCTTGATGATCAAGCTCTTCTTGTCGGCGAGGATATTCTTGTTCCTCTTTTAAGGCTTTCAACTCTTCCTGGAGATTTATCAACATCTCTCGGCAGCTAATAACTTCCTGGTTCACCATGCTCTGGTTGTGGGTGGGAGGATAAGCATGTTGATAAGAGTAAATAGGAACCTCCTGTGGCTAGTAGGCGCATGTGGGGGAAGACAAGTGGTAGACATCGAGGTTTTTCCCATAACTAGGTGTAGCAATGGTGTATGAAACAAAACTATCAAGACATCTGGCCTGATATTGTTGGTAGGGAGATGGAGAGTATGTATTTTCATGAAAAGGGGGGGGAATATTCTTGGCTGTAATATCTTTCCATTTTAACACATAGGGGAAGGTTTCACAAGGGAAAAGGGCACATAAAACTAGGAAGTTTGCTCATACCATCAGAAGTTGGGCCTAGCATGGCTATAAAGTCTTCTGGTGCTTAAGATCTACCTCTTAAAGGCTAAAAATACTGAAGAAGGCACCTCTTCTGCAGTTGTGAAAACTGGTCCCACTAGGCGGGCGAGAAAACTGTTTACCCCTAAATCAGGTTCCCACCTAATGGTAGGTAAGTATGAAAGCTTCACAGAGATGGGACCAAATGCACCCTATGAAAATGACCTCCAGGGTTTTATAGAAGTCGACTCTTCTTCTTGGTGTTACTTTTTTTGGTCTGACAACATGGATAGATCCTTCTCGAATTCCGTACACATCACTTCGAAGTACAATTTCTTTCAGATTCATCAAAATTTCATGTATTGATTCTTCAATACCTATTATCACGGAATATTCGTTTGATATATTGTGAAATTTGGAACACTTTAAGCTCAAAATGAACAGGCTATTCTGAAGGATGGAATATCAAGGCAACCTTTACAGCATATAGGTCCGTGAACAATTGCAAAAGTATGTTAACACGATAAGTAAAAGACATAAAGTAAACCATGCAATAAATGCACAAAATAGAGAATCTTAAGGGCATAGTCTATTTAACAAAGCTTGAGCGCAAATACACTAAAGTCGAGGATTATATTTAAACAACATAGAAACATTCATGAGCACTAAGACCCCCACAATCAAAGGGTTACAAGAACGATCAATTTTGATTGAGAAATCAAAATGTTCATTACACTTCAAGGCTTACAATATAAAACACAGCTTTCTGAAAAGCTTTCGCATGAGTCCTATTCTATTTTTGCCCAAAAGTTGAGTCTAAATTTCCCCTTTCAACATTACAATACTTTGTATATATAGCCCAGGCACAACCTAAAAACCCTAACAGAGAGTGGATCAGAGAGAATTCTACGCGTTTCATTCCACCTAGCTTTTCATGTTGGGTCACATCGCTCCCCTAAAAACTGACAGCCGACCCACATTTTATAAGCGGAATCAGATTCCTCATTATTACGCTCAGTCGCCACTCCTTGGTAATTACGACAGCCGCTTCATCGAGAACCACACCAAAATCAAAAAATAATGAGCACGCAGAGCTATTCGCATGACAAAATACGACTGCAACAAAGAGGGCAGGGGGAGCATCGGCCTTGAGTTTCCCTTTGAACAAAAGTTGAAGCCAAGTAATCCCCGTGAGAAGTCCACGTGTCATGATCAGAGGGCATCAGAGACCACCAATGGAGAGAAACTATAGCCAACGCGAAGCAGGGACACACGCCACTCCATCGGGAGACTACTTTCAAAAGAAAACCACGCCTTCTCTGATCACCTGCGAGACGACCACGTGTCGTGTTCGAAAGAAAACTTGAGCCCACCGGTGAAAGTGTATTCTGGATGCGAACAAGGTGACACGCGACATGCTGACGTTGAAGTCAGCTCCTCGCAAAAAGAAGCCTTCTCAAAAGCTCGCGAGACCTCCACGTGCACGACTTGGGAGAAGCCCGAGCTCGACAACGCAATGACATGCTACAAGCACTCAAAGAACAAGTGGCGCCTCATCGGGAACTCTAGTGAACCATGTTGAAGGTCGCGGCTAAAATGCATGTCGTCCTAACAGGTGGCAAGTGCGCTGCTATGAAAACAAACGTTGTGGAAAGGAAAATAGAAGTGTCGACATGAAGCTCTAACCTACAATGTTGTGGATTTTGATTCACAAGCTACTTGTGTTTGCTACTCTACAAGTACATTATGCCCCTTTCATATTTTGATGTGATATTTAATAATGAAAATGAGGAAATTTTTTTTTTTTACAACTATTTATAAATACAATGGTCTCTTTTCAAAGAAGGTTAGCCCTAAATGAGAAATGTTAAGTAAACCATTCTTGTTTTTTACAATAGGTCATGTCAAGTTAGGAAAAGTTGTGTTTTTTAATTTTCCTAAGGGTACAAAATTCTTTATTAGGACCAAAAAAACATGTTAAAGTCATTGGAGAACTTCAAATCTTTAGTAAAATTTTGATAAACATTTTATTTTTTGCAATAAATTTGGGTCTATTCCTAAATACCTAAACAAACCACATAAATGATACAAAAATCTTATGAAATAGAGTAATATATTACAACATCATAAACACAAAAAATCACCCTATCTATAGCATACATAAGAAAAAAAAATAAACAACTAGATAAAATCATTCATATGATGCGAAAAGTAACAACCCCTACATTGGAGTTAAGAATCCAATCATGATAGCATTATATCTTCAAAACATTTTTTTTAAATCATGGATGTCTATGGTCATAGATCGTATCAATGAATAATCATGCAATATAAATTCAAGTCGGAATTATTCAACATTTTGCCTCTCATAATGGTAGCCTCTAGGCGCTCTTCCTGGTTCTTTTGTTCTTTGTTTTCTGCTTTCTTGTTATTGTTCTTTCCCCGAACATCGTTTGGTGCTCCTGATGTTGGTTGTTTTGCTATGTATGTTCCCAGTCCCTTAGACCCTTGTTGGTCTCTTGTTGGACATTAATAATTTATCTTATCTTATCTTATCTTCATCAAAACCTACCTATCTCCATCTAATAGAGATATTGAACTTCCTTTTACAACTACCTTGCAAAGTCTTCATGGCATAACAAATAACTTGGAATAATGGCCATCTCATATCTTGTTTTATCTTCTTCACAAATCACATCAACATACTCAATCATTAATCGAAATGAAGTATTATTGTTTGGAAAATGTTTAATTTCCAGATGTAAACCTTAGGCAAAAAAACACTTATTGTGTTGCTTCATTCGCGCTTATTAAGACATGGTCTAACAAAATTTGTCGAATCATCACCAAAATGAACTTGTTCAATTAAAATATCCATTTTGGGCAATATGTTTTGCAAATCTTAGTCAAATGATGATCGCGGGTCTTAGGAAATTGAATCTCCTTAGCTTCATCATGACAAACTGGGTTCAAAGAGTCCACCAAGAGAAATAATCTCTTGTGCAACTACCCTTTTCTAACTCAAGGAAAAAGTAGGAATATAAGTCTCTTATAGTATTTCTTCTATTGGTACAAGCTCATTGAGCAATGAGGCATGTTCAAATCTTGATTTTCTATGAAATTCACAAGACACATGGAACTGAATGATGAGTTAAAATCAAGCAAAAATTCACCATGTCTTCTATTGATGACCCACTCTCAAGAAGTTGCATCAAAATGTCTCCGGTTGCTAATATAGCTTTCTAAAGGGAACAAGGATCTCATTCTGGATGCCCATCCATTCACCCCCGGGAAGCCCAGCCCTCTAAAACGTTGATTTCTTCCGTGGCTTAGCCTTTCTTATTTTTGACATGATACTTGCATCTAGAATGGATTCATCTTCCAAGAAGATCTTATACTTCAATTAACTATGTTCTTTCCTTTGTCTCATCATACATAGGCTCTTCAAACAAACCTTCAAATGTAGAGAGGAATTCATTTGATGTATCTTCATTCATGAAGCAATCAATGCCTTCTTTCCCAATGAGAAAACTTGGTAGATCACTTTGCTCCATAGATATTTGATAAACTCTCCCTCAAATAAAAATGACATGGAATTCTTTTTAGATCAATACAAAAGGTTTTTCTCCTTCATGTCGGAAATTGACTAGTGCCTACAAGATAGAGATAAATTTCAACTCGTCGTCTTTATTTAATGCTAAAAATACAAAGATGGGTTTTTGAAAACTAATAGCTCTAGGTTTTTCCATAGGATTTTTTCATGATCCCTTCTCTTTTCTATCACATACTTTTTCATAACCTTTTGACTCCATAGAAATGCACATTCATTAAATGCTTTTTTTAGCACCAAAAAAATCTATATTCAAAATATCCCATCATAAAGTTTTCATTGGTCTTATCTCAATAATATTGAAGGTTACCCAACATATCCCATTGTAAATTTTTCATTGGTCTTATTCCCAAAACATTAAAGGTTACCCAAAAACATTTGATTTGATTTACAAGAAGATGCAATCTATATTAAGTGAAGAATTTATACTAACACAATGTATTGTCTTATGGGAGGAACAAAAAAAATCCAGTTGTCTTTAGAAGGCCCTTCTAAAGTAAGCCTTGTAGGAGGAGGTAATTTGAGCCTTCTTATTTCTATTAGAACATCTAAAATTCTTGTGCCAATATCTTAAGAATTGTTGATTTGGAAGGTTTTGTTCAAATTTTATTTTATGTCTATCACGTCACTCACCACCATTTACAATAGAAAGAACAATTGTATGAAGTCTTTTATGATTTTGGCAATGGTAGTCATGTAATCCTCTAACTTAACCATTTACTCAGCTTCTTCAAGTTCATCAATCTATTTGATCATGAAGGTGATCTTTGTTGGAAGTGCACTTTTAAAACAACTCAAAAGGATTTCTATAAAGTTACAAACTTGCAATATTTTTGTTGACAAGGTAGTCAAATCATGCAACAAATTCTTGGTGGGATTGTTATTCTTATTCTTTGCATTTGATACTTGTCCAAAAAGAATGTGTCCACCCTCAATTGACATTAAGTGTGACAAGAAATTATCTTGCATGATCCCCCAATTGAAAATTGAACTTGAAGCAAGATAGTGGAACCATTTTGTTCCTTGTCCTACCAATATCTCAACAAAAGTTACCTTGTGACATCTTTAGGTGTCACTCCCAAATATTGCAAGTTGTGAAGGATGTAATGTGTTAATCTAGATGTTGTGAGTTGTCACCATGGAACCTTGTAAATCATTTTGTCAAGCCATGTGGAAATTCATTATGCTCTACATGTGCCAAGGGACCAATAGTGGCTCCCCCAAATAGATGAGGTAAGGATGGAATATTGTTAATATGGACATTGCTACCCATTGTTTGAAGTGGTTCGTTGTCCAACATTGAAAATGTTTTGATAAGTTTAGTAACTATTGGTGAAGAACTTCCTTTGCTTAAAGGTATTTTTCGAAAGTTTGAAAGATGAGATCATGAAGACCTATCTTCCAACACGATCTAGTGTATACTTTACCACCTAGGATAAAAGGAATTCAATTAAAGACAATAAACTTTTTTTTCTTACAAAAAATAGACATGTTGGATCATGTTCCCTAATAGAGTCATGAAAAAGTGTTAGCATTTGAATTTGTCTTTTGGAAGACAACACAAACAAAACTGCGCGAGTTAAAGCCTCTTTGAAAAGTTAGAGGGAAGCTCTTTGAGATCTAAACTAAACTAGCCCTAGACTAGAATTATAGACAAGATATACAAATATGCACATTATACAAGATTCAATAAAGGATTTTGCATAAATAAAAATAATTATATAGTTACATTTTTGCCTTGGATACATGCATGATTGTTAGAAATTATACCTTACAAATGAGATTTTCAAACATTTGAACGAAAGAAAATACTAATCAACACAAAAAATGACACTTTTCAATTGACTAAAACAAAGACCAATTACTCAATGCAAGCATTGACTGGAAGAATGACAATACATATAGAGCACATTACTCCATAGATTAAACAATTATGTTAAATACAAAGCCACAATCTAAGGAGACAAATAACTTCAATACAAAATCTAATGATAAAATTTACAAACATTTGTTCAATAATAACTTTAACTTGAAGAAAAATTTATGAATATAAACATCACATCCACTATCTTCTTCTCTAGTTTAGGTATTCAAAATACTTATCTATAGATTATAAATGAACAATCTTTCTAAGTTTAAAACAATCATATTTTAATCCCAAACAATGAGCTTTAAAGAAAAATACCCAAAGACTATTGCAAAACAAAAAAGCGATTTTTTTTCAAACAAATCTAATTCTAAACAAATACAAATAATAACAATAAACTAAACTAGATTCTCAATTCTACCTATAAATTTAAAAAATAAAAAATAAAATCAGCCAGAAATTGCTAATCTAGAATATCCTCAACACTATTGAACATGAAATTTTTTTTTATAAAAAGACCAACACCTGGGAAAGGAGCACGAATGCTTTATTTTTAATGTTTGAAAGACTTGCATAGGGGAAAGTCCCAAGTAGCCGTTAGGGGGTCTAATAACCGTCATGTTTTTGTTAACTTGACCCCCCAATTACTAATATTAAAGGAGACCCAAAAATTAAAACACATGTACCAATAGTCGATCACACATGTACTAATAGCCGATCATTTTTTACCTTTTTTGGTTGGTAATTGGCCCATTTGTGCACACTATTGGAACATTTTGTAACAACTACTAGGACATTTGGCCACAAGTACTAGCATTTTTTAGTAAACGGCTATTGGTGCAAGAACATTTTTTACCACTTTGTGTTTGACAGTCTCTGCAGAGAGATCTGAAAATACTCAGAAGCCGAAACTTTAGCTTTAAACTCTTAACTCACATGCGGCTACACCGAAAAAAACGTTGAAATCTGACTTACAGTTTAGGAGTTCTAGGTGCGCAGAATTAGCCTAGACTGCTACTATGGAATTTCCCCTATATAAGCATCTCGAGAAATCTCGCATCCTTTAAAACCACGTTTTGTTTCCACAAAGACCAACTAGCAAAAGACGGAAAAGTAGTGCCGACTAGTGAGAAGAACATGCCAATCAGAGAATTCAGTCATAACTGAAAATGCGCGGAGTTTCATTATGTTTTGGCCAACCCAATAACCGGGCGGGAATCATTTTGTGATACGTGCGCCTGGTAGAGTTATATGGTGGCTCAATCAGGCTAGGCATGCGTACTTTTATGGTGGGTAGAAAAACATAATGGTTGAACCATTAATAGAATTGTGCCTTGGCAAAATTTTATATCAATGTTGTCAGCTAAAATGCTGGGGGAATATGTCATCGTTTGAGCCATTTTATGCAAATTTGACGAAGTTTTTGTTTGGCCAATGCACATGTAGAACCTACCAGATGGGGATTGAGTTGAACTTTGCCATTATTTGGATTGGTGGACAAAACTTAATGCCACTGCTTCCATGTGCCTGCGGAATGTCATAACGTTTGAGCCAATCGTTAAGTTGGGCGAAAATTGTATTTGACACACGCCGCTTTCACAAAATTGGGGCCGAACTTCCATGTGCTCTCGCCACCTCTCCAAATCAAGCAAACATTTCGATGACTTAAGCCACTTTCAATATATTCGTTTTTTCCTACAGATTGCAACTACCTATTGAAGACTACTGTGCCTTATGTTGCTTGCTGATCTCATTCCATTGTCAGCTTACTAGAGGTACTTGTTTTTGTTGCTCTACGACTAAATCTGTCCCTTTTATATTCTACTTTGCTATTCAATGACGAGTATGAGGAAAGAAAACAAGTTTTGCAATTATCTGTACACAAAAATGGCCCGTTTTCAATTTAGGATAGTCCTAAATGAACAATGTCAAGTTGGTCGTTGTTGTTTTCTGCAATACGCCAGCTTAGAAAATCAAGAAAAACTATTTTTCTTAGAGTTATCTGCAAGGGTGCAACACAACTTAGTGCTACACATGGAAACGATCATGTTCCTCCAAATGCTTTGTGTATAGTTTAAGTGCCCTTTTCAGTGATTTTTTTGAACTGAAACTCGGAAATTTTCGACAACAAATCAAAACATCCTTCTAACCTTCCACAAAACCATCAAGTTCAGTATAAACAAGCAAAACCTTCCTAAAGAACCCAGTTGATGAAACTAAAATGAATGTCAAACTGAAGGGTTCAAACTTTAGGCAATGTCTATGCCGGGACCGCCATTCATCGGAATTATTAATTAATTAAAAATAAAAGAAAACAATTATATTCTGATTTATTTTGATTCTTAAATTAATAAAAAAATCTGGTCGACAGCGCATTCTGATCCCTGCACAAACAGTTGGCAAACTTTACATGCAAAGTTAGACCAAGCCATAAAGAATTTTTTCCACGATAACAACTAAAGGTTTCCTCATTCTGACAATAGACAGGGTCCCTCATCCAAGCCACAATTTTTTAGGGTAAAACCAAGTAGTTTTTGATGAATAAGAAGCCCCTTAAAACAAGACTCTTTAGACTCAATGTATAGAAACCAAATGATACTAAACATATTGGATCATTTTCTAATAGAGCTAGCAAGGTTCCATTTATTATTAAGATTACTGATAAGGTCTTGAGAAAGGGGTAAGTTATCATAGACATGCTAAACAAAATTTAAAAGTTTTTTCTTTTGGAGATTAGGACATTATACACCAAGTATGCTTCCGAGGAATGAGTCTCCTATCCCGAATGATCTCTGCAAAAGATTTGATCCTTCTAGAAAACCAACTTCTAGTGTATTGCCCTGAACCAAGGCTTGAGCCTTATTTTAAACTTAAAGAAACGAGGGTCTTTAAATTAAGAAATATGGCAGCCAAGAAAAACACAGAAAATGGACCTTCAGAAGAAGTCATTTTTATCCATCACAAAATTACATATTTATATGTAAAAGATAATGCAACTTCCTATAAATCTGCTAACTATATTGACAGCAAACATAGCTGATCAATAACTAACAGGAGTTGTAAATTAGAATGTTAATGTTTGTAGCATCAGTCGTATGATCATTAGAATATATATAATACATGTTGATTAATAATAATATATTATATATGTTATATTATTATTAATCATATGAAATTTAATATTTAATATTAAATTATTATATTATTCTTAATT
>MU226188.1:3326266-3338068 GCA_018584345.1 Thuja plicata
CCAAGCTTGATTACAGTGCATTGGTTTCCCATACCTCCTCTCTATGACGTCCCCGGTCAACACCCTTTCCAGGTCGCACCCCCCCTCACTGTCACCTTTTCTCCTATACCACTATTAGGGAGGCGATTAGAGCCATGAACTCTAGCAGGGCGATAGAGGAGGAGGGCTTTCAGGCCGAGCTCTTTAAGCACAGATTCACAGTTTTGGGGTCCTACTTAGCTAATCTCTTCACCCTTGTTGTTTGCATAGGCTTTCCCCCTTCTGGGTGCACCACATCATCCATCTGATCCATAAGGCGAGTCCTGCCTCGAACCCAAATAATTACAGGACCATCATGGTTCAACTGTACGCCACGACTTCATATTATTCTACCAAGAGAGTTGGATCTTCGTCACATCTGTGCCAAGGGGCAAGCAAGTTTCAAACCAAATTATCAGACTATAGATCACATCTCAACTCTTTGTGGCATTATTGAGGCACGTCATTTCTCCTCGAAGGTTTACTGTTGCTTTGTGGACTTCTGCAAAGCCTTTGACTCTGTCCCTAGGACGGCCCTTTTTTAGAGGCTTCGGGATATCGGTATTTTAGACTCTTTTGGCAGCTGTCATGAGACTCTACGAGACGGTTTTGGGCTGTCTCAAGACCCCTCCTAGGTTTTCAGACTTCATCAGGAGCACCATCGGGGTTAAGTAGGGTTGACCCTTGTCGCCTACTCTTTTCGGTATCTACATCGACAAGCTGGAGATGTACCTTAAGGACCACACTCTACCTGAGGACGGTTGCCTTCTTCACCAGGTTCTGATCTCTATTCTACTATTTGCGGATGATATCATTCTTTTAGCCTCCTCTCCGGAGGGTTTGCAGAGATAGTTGGAGGGTCTTGCATCCTTTTGCGAGTTACGACACTTGACAGTTAATCTAGGGAAGACCAAGGTGATGGTCTTCAATGCTCGTAAGACATCTCACCTCCATTTCTTCTTCATGGCTGTGGAGGTGGAGATCTCGTCCGCATACATATATTTGGGGGTCAAATTCTTTGGGCCACGTTTTACTATGAAACATTGCCTTTAGCCGCAAATAAATACGAGGTATGGTTCGTTGGCCCTCCTAGAGCGACAGTGTTTCTAGCACCATTTCCAGGACACCTTGTCCAAGATGACTCTTATATCAGACCTACTTTTCTCTATGGTTCAGTGGTGTGGGGTCCTCCTTTGTTGGATATTGGCTAGACCTCTATTGAGCGAGTTCAGACTCTCCTTTGGATTATTCTTGTAGATTTTGGGGCACGTCCATTCAGGCTCGAGGCCATATTCGATCTGGTTTGGTACCTACACTGCATTTTGGGCTTTGCTGATTTGGGTGAGAGCATCACAGATACCCCTGCCTTACCTACTGTTCTTCAAAGTCTATCACAATTTCTACTGATTCCTCTAGTCGGGCTCACAGATGGTTTGCTAAGACTTCGGCACTTCTTGGGTCTATTCGGATTTCTATGGATCACCTCCCCCCTTCCAGTACTCTCTCGATGCCCCCCTCATCTTCCCCCCTACTAGGAGCTGAATAGGTACATCAGAGATGAAATTTATAGGCAGTTCATTCATAGTATTTGGGTTAATCCCCACAGGGGCCTTTGCCCGAAGATGGCCTTCTATGCAGAGAACTTTCTGGATTTGAAGGACGGACTCATTGTTCACCCTTCCTAGTTATCCCACCATTGGCCACATTCCCTTAGGATCCCCCTTGGGTCCTTCCGAGCGAGTTCGCATCAACTTCGTTGCGAGACCGAACATCACATTGATAAAGTGCACATGATTTGTCAGCTTTGCAGCATTGGGAAGGTGTAGTCGTAGGAGCACTTCATCTTTCGTTGTCCTCTATATTACAAGATTAGGGTAAGGTTCTACTGCCTCTTTAGGGAGGCACGATCGCTCCCCACCTACTTCAGATATACGGACCGGAGATGCCTTTCCCTTCATTTTCAGGAGGCCCTTAGGTTTCGGGACCACACACTGCAGAACCATCATCTGCCGACACATCCACCCTGTCAGCTTATTACTTCTTTTTTCACAGGAATCCATTTAGCACACGATATCAAGCGTTGGCTTGGGCCCACCACCTATTCCAAGTTTGTGAGGCCCAGGACGAGCTCTTTTCGGTAGCATCCATCGTCATCCAGGGTCACTCCAAGGCAGCCCATGATTCTGACTAGTCCTATTTCTTATCCTTCTGTTTGGGAGTTTGTCACGGCGATTTAGAACCCTTAATTGGGTTGAGGAAGTTTTCTTCGCTTTTCCTTTGGATTGTTTTCCATTGGTTCCTTCTTTCTGTTTTTATTTCAGTTGTTGATTTCTTCTTTGGGCACCCTTTGCGGTCCATGCTGCGGGCAGGCTGCTCATTGATGTACTTGACAGTCCCTTTGATCCTTTGTGGTTTTTTGTTGGACATTAATAGATTATCTTACCTTATCTTATCTTACCTTATCTTATCTTATGAGGTCCATGCAATCGAGGATTCAACTTTTTATCTCCAACCCCCTCGAGGGAAGATTGCCTATAGGCTTGTAATCTCAAAAATACCATGTTTCCTACCTCAAAAACCTTTTAGTTCAATGGCGATCGGCATAGAACTTCTACTAGTTTTGGGACTGCCATAGGTTTTCTTTAAGTGCTTTCACAACATCCAAGCTTTGTTGAATCAAATCTTTAACCCTTAGTACTGTACTATCAAAAAAGAATCAAATCTATGAAAAAAGTAGCATCATAACCATAAATGCTTTGGAAGGATTCATACCTATAGACATATGATGGATAGAATTGTAGCAATACTCCCTAAAATGCTCCCACTTGACCCACATTGTTTGCTGCCCTATAATATAATTTATCAAGTAACCTTCTAACCATTTATTCCATAGTTACACCGCCCTGGGGACAGGGGGACGATGGCGGGGGACCGGCGGGGTGTATATACTATACATGTACTTAAAATGCTAGTTATGAAAAGATGTATAACAATATAAGACATAAAGATGTAAAACAGTTGTCAGTAATTGTAAAATAGTAAACTAGAATTACTAAAAGTAAATACTTGAACATTGCATTGAACTTTGAACACTGAACGTTGAAGTTTGAACAACAGAATTATAAATAGTCAAATCAGCAAATGGAAGAGTTCTAAACTTCTATTATATAAATTTACAATAGATATGATATATCAAAATTATGAGCATTGAGTATCACTATCTAATCATAAAAACCAGATGATTACATCGAGTAGCATGATATGAATATCAAAACAAGTACAAGCTACAAAATCAAAATGCCAAGGCCCAAAATGTAGTGAAGGAGGCCTCTTCGGGGGACTCTTTCACATCTCCCCGTCCCCGAGGGGGACTC
The DNA here is from genome assembly GCA_018584345.1 of Thuja plicata. NCBI lineage: Eukaryota > Viridiplantae > Streptophyta > Pinopsida > Cupressales > Cupressaceae > Thuja > Thuja plicata. The sequence goes on from MU226188.1 coordinate 3,329,659, forward strand.
TTTTGTGTCACCTGTCTCCTTTGGGGACTCCTTTGCGTCCCCCCGTCCCCGAAGGGGGCAGTCAGGACGTCCCCGCATCCCCAATAGAACGACGGCAGATGGGTGGCGCCACCGGAAACGCGGGAACGACATCCCCCTGTCCCCGGTGCATCCCCGTCTCAGGGACGTTGGGGATTTTGGGGGGAACACGTCCCTGGGGTACACTAATTTATTCACAATTTTTGTTTTCCCATCGGTTTGAGGATGACAGCTAGTGCTTGTGGTCAATTTTGTGCCTATTAAACAAAAGAGCTCTTGCCAAAATAAGTTCATAAACCTATTGTCCCTATCACTTACAATGTTTCTTGGCAGCCCATGAAGTCTAAAATCTCTCATGAACAAATCAACAACTTGAGGAGCCGTGTACCTTGAAGAAATACCATGAAAATGAATATACTTAGTGATCCTATCAACAACCACATAGATACAATCCTTACCTTGCACCTTTAGGAGGTTCGTGTTAAATCCATGGAGTTACTCTTCCATTTGTAATTTGGAAAGGGCAGGTGCTGCAACAAACCAATTGGAAATGCATGCTCTGTTTTATTTTGTTGGCAAACTCAGCACTCCTTAACATGCTTCAACACATCGTTTTTGAGCCCTTTCCATGAAAATGTTCCCTTTCTTGTAACTCTTGTAATAACCTAGATGTCCAGCAAGTCGCGTGTCATGACTTGCCCTCAAAATTCTTTCCTTCACCTTTGATTATAGTACTAGATACACCCAATCTTTGTGGAGGATAAGCTCATCAACCATCTACAACCTATCATCTTGCAACCTTGCATCCAAAATCCCATTGGCAACTGTGTTCTTAGCGTATTCAGCTATTATGGAAGCCTTCCATTTAGAAGATATATCAGTCATGAGTAGAAATAAGGTTTCCTAGAGAGTGCATCAGCTACCACATTGTTTTTTCTCTTAACATACTCAATATCAAAGACATAAGCTTGCAGTTTTCTAACCATTTTTGTTGTCCATTATTAAAATCCTCCTCGTTGAGGAAGAATTTTAGGTTGCTATGATTTGTTTTGACCACAAACTTCCCACAAACAATGTATTGTCTGAATTTGGCTAGTGCATGCATGATGTCCAACATGTCCTTGTCATAAATAGAGAAACTCTTATTTGGCTCCTTGAGCTTCCTACTCTCAAATGCTATGGGGTTTCTATTTTGCATCAAAACCGCTCCAAACCCTCTCCTGAAGCATTACATTCTAGAACAAAAGGAAGTGAGATATTAGGAATAGCCAAAACAAGACATGGACCAATTATGTTCTTGAGGTTGTTATAAGCTCTGCTCCAAGAAAAAGCCCTTTCTTTGTCAAATCTTTCAATGGAGCAGCAAGTTGTAAGAATCCTATTACAAACCTCCGATATTAGCTGCAAAGTCCCAAAAACCTCTCAAGTAAGTCAAAGTCCTTGGTTTAGCCAATCCTCTACCGCCTTGATTTTGTTCTCATCAAAGATAACCCCTTGCAAACTAAATCTTAAATCCCAATTATAGTATTTCAGTCAAACCAAAACAAACATTTGGATGCCTCCGCAAAGAATGAATGCTGCTTGAGTATGCAAGCATCTCATCTATGTGCCTCAAGTGATCCTCTCTTACTAAAAATCAAGATGTCATCAAAGAAAACTATCCCAACTTTCCTCAACTACAAAATAAATACCTAATTCATGCATGATTGAAAGGTGGTTGGTGCATTAGTCGACCCTAATGGCATGACCAAGCACTTGGAGTGCCCATAGTGACATCTAAATATTGTCTTGTGCACATCCTCATCTTGAACCCTTATATGATGATAGCCTAATCATAAGTCAATCTTGGAGTACACTGCACCATGAATCTCATCTATCAGCTCATTGAACATGGGTATGGGGTAGCGATTTTTTTCTTTTTGTTGAGGGCTCTATAATCAATGTGCATCCTCATAGTCCCATCTTTTTTGTTCACAAATATTACGAATGAAGCAAATGGACTAGAAATAGGTCATATGTTCCCCATGTCCAATATCTCCTTAATTGCCTTCTCATTCTCTTCCTTGTATCTCCTCGGGTGTTGATAAGGTGTAATGATGACAAGTTTTGCTCCTTCCTCAAGCTCAATGACATGTTTTAAGACCCTATCTAGTGATAGTCCAGGAGGAATCTCACTAAATATATTGCTATGTTTATTTGCACTAAATATCAACATGGTGGGACCTCCCATCTTTGGATGGAATTGTATCTATAATTATTCATTCTTCTTCCCAAGCTACTTCATCTATCCAAAAAATTAATGCTTCCATTTCACCAAGTATCCCATCTTTGGATGGAATTGTATCTATAATTATTCATTCTTCTTCCCAAGCTACTTCATCTATCCAAAAAACTAATGCTTCCATTTCACCAAGTACTCCCCCTCTTCCAAAGAGTGTGCCCCCTAAAATCATTTACTAACTCTGGAATCAATATCAACTTGCCTTCCTCACCCAAAGGAGGCAACTCTATAGAAGGAATCACATTATGCCCAATTGCCTTTTTAAGGCGAGATATGTCTTTAACTGCATCTACCAATAGTTTCATGGATTTATTGTTATTCTTTATCCATTGGCTTTTATCTCCATCTTCAGGCATCTCTTTTTTCATTTTCTACAAATGTGTCCAATTCATGTTCTCTAAGAGTGAGCATAATTCTAAACTTCCATGAAACAAAATTTGAGGCTCTTTCAAGACGATTTTCAAATCTGACTCCATTTGTCATTTTCATCTTAGTATAAAAATGATATAAATGAGACCTAGGTTATCTTTTGATTCAAATCTGATCGGATCTTCCTTAAACCTATCTCTGATACCATGTTATTGTTTGATCACATTTGAGAATGCAATCTTTTTAAAATTTTGATATATATATAATAGATAAATTCTCTCTAGAATGTTATCTAATCAAAGTTGATCTTATAAATAACCTCACTTAGAATATTATCTCAATAATATTGATCTCTAATTGATATATATATTAAATTTACTATTAATATATTTATCAATAACAATATATATTATTGCTGCTGAAGATTCACCGATATGTAAACATAATTGATTGTACTTTTCATTGAATTATTCATATATTGAAATTGATATCATATAAATATATATTCATTAGGTCACACGGAGAGACATACCTCTTCGTAAGACTGTCTCACGAAGAGTTGTCACTTCGTGAGATATTTCAATTAACCAAAATACAAACCAAATTTGTTATCGGCACTCATGGTTACCGATACCATAATAGGTACAAAGAATAATACTACCGCTGTTTGGAACAGTCACTATTAATCGCAGGTAATACTTACAATATCGCTGATGAGGATGGTCGATATAATCGACTTCAATGCATTCATCATTATTGAGAATAGTCGATACCATAATCGACTTGCATTACCAATGAGAATTTGTCGATACCATAATCGACTTAAATAGTATCAACTTTATTAATCATTAAGGTTGATAACAATATCAACTATGATTGCTATACATATATCATCATAAATAATCGATACCTTAATCGACTTCAGCAATGTCATTTTAATATCAAGTTGATATTGGTATCAACTTTATCAAACATTAAAGTTGATAACAATATCAACTATGAATATTACCTAAGTAGCATTAGTCATCATTAATGATAACTATGATAGTTGCCAATAATGACTATCATAGTTATCAATAATGATAACTATTACAAAGATTATAATGATACTTAGAGTAGTCTGAAAATGATGATATCATCACACATAATATTATACTATGATGTAGTAATATAATACTGTATGTATAACCATATACTTATCTAATGAAGAATAGATATCAAATGCTTAAGGCCGATAGGCCAATTAAGCATTTGACATCATCGGTTAGAATAATCTGACCGAAGCTACCAACATTAACAATCATTAATAAAGTAATCTTTGTGGCTGAGTTTTTTTCCCTTAAGTTGGAGGGTTTTCCCAGGGTAACTTCTGAGTTTGTTGTGTTTTCTAGTTTTGTTTTGTGTTGCGTATGTCATTTTTTCTATAAAATCAACGCATGATCTATATGGCTTGCAATATTTTTTTGTAAGGGCACATAGAGATATAAAAATATAACAAAATATTAGCATTCTATAAAGAATTCATTACCTAGAGTATCAAAAAGGAAGACATCATGCAATGTGTGGATGACAAGGCCATTAAATTATATAAACAGAGAAAAAAAGGTGAAAAATGTGTAATTTAGAAATTTTTTTGAAGACATGAAAGCAAGAGAAGTAACTCTTGTTTGAATGTAGCTTGAGGCAGATATTTTTGGTTCTTAAAATGGAATTTAGGTTTCAATTTTCCTATAGCTAGAAGATCCTCTCATACTTGTAAAAGGATAAATTTTCATCTAAATACTAGAAAGCAAAAAGTTGACTGATACAATTGATTTGAATAATAGAAAATAGTGGACATGAGTAATACCTTTTAAATAGGAGTAGAAAATGATTAATAATGGGAACCAGATATGATACGATGCAGACACCAACAGCCCCCGTTGCAACAAGAACATTTCCTGAATTATTTGGAAACGATAAAGCGAGTGATAAGCATAGCAATAGAATCACAACTGTAATACAGAGTTGTAGCAGGCGGGACTTCTTGTTCTCTGGAAACCAACAATAGATTGTATGTCTTATGGGAAACACCAACATTGGAACTGACAATGCTAGATACACTGCAGGAAAAAATACCAAAAAAATCCAATGGGGGGTTACTCCACTTGTAAGTCAATCTTAATGTTAACCTCAACCCTCATTTATAAAGAAAAATTTGAAAAATAATTATACTAATCAACTGTCATTTCTGCAAGCCAACAAGAATTGAAATTAATAGATTTGAAAGTATCACCAAATTATCTAATTACAAATAAAAAGCAATAAGGTTTAAAAGAAAAAATTGCAATTATAATTGTAGACATCTAAAAATGGCTCATACATTTTTTATCTTGTCATGTCATCACCTTCTCGTTAATTCTTCTATCCATATTAATTAAATAATGCTTAGGTACTAAGTTACCAAATTCTCTCAAACCAGGCAGAATTCGAAATTCGAATCACACCACATTCTGGTACGATGCGAATTCGCTCAAAAGTCGCCGCTAGTCTGAGAAATTCGCTGAACATTCGCCCAGCGGGACCCTGCAAGAATTTCAAGCGAATTTGGAAGACTTTTCAGACAGTCGCGCAAGCCTGGAACAAATTTGGACAGAGTTTGGGACGAATTTGCCTCCAAACATCAGTTTCATTGACTTTTCAATAAAGTTTTTTTGTCTTTTTAGGTCTATTCAACCCTCCAACCCTAAAAGTGACTTTTCTATAAAGTTTTTTTGCCATTTTATGTCATTTGTGCATTTGTGAATGAAAAGAAAAACTTCTTGCCTCCATTGCTAAACTTTCTTGTTTGGTTTCCATTGTTGAACAAGTGTTGACAGGTGATGGTTACATGCCCTAAGCTTGTTTGTGAGCTATTCCTACGTGGTTGCAAGTGTGGAGAACTCCTCAAAGACATTGAAGATGAAGATTTCAACAAAAGAGGTAGGGTTTTGTTTATTTTGTTTGTTTTTAAAAGTTTTTTGGCATTTTTTTTACAAAATGAAATGAGCTCTCTAGTTTTATTTTAGTTTTTTGCTTTGTGTTGTTTGTAGATTCATAGAATGGCAAGTGTTTCTAGCACCGGAAACTCCCACTTCAAAACAGACAAATGCTCTTTACTATGGAAATATGTGGAAATAGTTCAACCAATGCGAGGTGGGGAAGTTTTTTGTGGATTTGCAGCCATTGCAGAGAGGAATATAGTAGTTCTTATAGTAGATTGAAAGCACATTTGTTCTTTATTCCTCAAAAGGGCATTAAGTTTTGTACAGGGAAGCCAAGAGTTAATGGGTATTGGCTAAATAGCCAACTAAAACGTAAAACATAAAGAGGGGTATGAAAAAAATACTAAGTGTCCCCCCTTCGTAACATATACGTTTTAGTTTGTTGTTTAGACATTGCCGAGTTAATGGGATACTACCTAAAACCCTTCTTCCAAACCACATTGTGAACAAATATATTCAAGAGCAAAAACAAGCAAACTAAGCAGCTAAGAATGCAAATTCTCATCCTTTGCAAAAGTCTAGAAATAAAACAAAAATAAGTACACCATCTATGGCTTCAGTTTCCACTCCCAATGAACCACCCGCAAAGGGCCATCCATTCTTGCATGCTCCTCAAGAACCAGTGACAAATAAGAGAACAAAGGGGCCCTTGGAAATATCATTTCAGAATGAAGCTAGAGACACTGTTGAGGAAGACATAGCGAGATGCATCTATGCAAATGGATTGCCATTTAATGTTGGTCGCTCATTGTATTGGCAAAAAATGGTGAGAACAATTAATGAGGCTCCAAAGGGGTTAAGGGCTCGGGTTATGAGAAGGTGCACACCACTTTATTGGATAGAGAGGTGATCCATGTACAGGCTGCCATGCAGCCCATCAAGAATTCAAGAATAGAAACAAGTGTGACCATAGTATCCGATGGATGGAAAGATGCGAAAAATCGTCCTTTGGTTAATGTTATTGCATTGTCCACAAGAAGTGCAATGTTTTCAAAAGATGTGGATTGGAAAATAGAGGTGAAGAACGGTCCTTTCATTGCAAACATTCTCATCCAGGCCATTGAGAAAGTTGACCCTCAAAATGTTGTTCAGATAATAACCGACAATGCAAAGAATTGTAGGGTTGTCGGGTTATTGGTTGAGGAGCGCTTTGAACACATTTTTTGACACCTTGTGTTGTCCACTCACTCAACCTAATGCTGCAAAAAATTGGCACTAAAATTGAAAGGATCATAAAAATGTATGAAGATAGACAGGAGATCCAAATGTTCGTCACAAACCACCATATGACGCAAGCCATATTTAGACATTTCTCGAAATTGGAGCTCTTGAAGGTAAGTTAAATTATTTAAAATTTAAATATGTTTTAGAAATTTAGTCACTTTAGTTTAGTAAACATTCTGTGTTTTTAAATTTTAATTTTAATTTTGATTTTAAAATAGGTTGCTGAGACCCGCTTTGCCTCCAACACTATTGTTTTGAGATGCCTTGTGAAGGTTAAAGAGGCATTGTCTAGAATGGTAAACAGTGCTGATTGGAGCATATGGACGCAATCTAATAGTACCAAGGCAGTTGCCATTAAGGCAATGATACTAGATGACTCTTGGTAGGATCGTGCTGAGTACCCCCTGAGGTTCATTGAGCCTATATTGAGCATGATCCGATACACTGACATGGATAGGCCTTGATTGGGTGAGGTATATGATGGCATTGACTCCATGATTGAGGATATTAAAAAGATCATAAATGAGAGAGAGGAAAATCCTAAAGAAAATTTCTTCAAGGAACTACAGATAATCATGGTAGAGAGATGGAACAAAATGACTACCCCTTTGCATCTCCTTGCCTTTGCATTGAGCCCCACGTTCTATAGTCAATCGGTCCTCAAGGAGGGTACCACTAGAGTTGCCCCATACAGAGACCCTGAAGTTTCTCACAGGTACAAAGCAGCCCTTCAAAGACTCTTTCTCGATCACATACAACCTACAGTGAGGTCTAAATTCATGATTTTCGCAAGCACCGATGATTGTGGTCATGAGGCTCTTGAAGACAAGAAAAATGTTGATGCTCATAAATGGTGGTACTTCCATGGACAAATGTAACAACACCTACTGTTGGATGATATCAGTTTTTGGTACTAATCATGTTGTTGATACTCATGTTTTGTCACTGATGTCAACATATATTTCTGTGAAAGAAGACAGACTAGTTACTTGACTGGAAGGCGTGTACGGACACTGTACGGATGAACCAGAACGAGCGAAGTTGGATTTAAGCAGAAGACTGAGTTTTGACCTTACATCTAAGGCTCATGGATGTTACAGTTGTTTTAGTAAAGACTGTTTTTCTGGACTGTGACTGTGATTCTGGATAGAGAAGGTCTCTGTGTTTCGGGCATATCTTGCTGAGGAAGATGTTTCAGAACTTGCGAGCTTATTGATGGAGAGCCGACATATGATGGTGAAATGGGTTGAGTTCGATTTCTGTTTGGGTACTGATGACGTTAGTTGTGGCGTGTGTTCTGGAGAAGACTTATTTCCTGGCCGACTTCAGACTTGTAACATGTGAAAATTAATTTTGAGCATGGATTGCAGATCTGGAAGTATTTGTAATGAATTGTAAATATTGTATACTTGTTATAGGTATCGTGTGTATCTTAGCAAGGGCTTATGTAATTATTTGTATGATGGGAAGCCTTAATTGGCCGACCTAGTTAATT
>MU226188.1:3346128-3375848 GCA_018584345.1 Thuja plicata
TCTCTTAGTTTTTGTATATATAATGCATATATATATATATATATATATACACACTCACGAACCCCTACGAACCCAAACGGAAAAAAAAAAATTTCGCGAATCCACGAACCGGATTCGCGAGCCCGAATCCGTCCCCAAACCACTAATTCATCTTTTGGCACCACTATAATTAAATATTTTTTAAAGATTAAAAAAATTTCAAATAATTTATTTAATCTCACTTTACATTAATAAAAGAAATGTTTTCTTTATTTCCTCTATGTATTTTTACACTCTCTTAATCCTTCCACCTCATCAATCCATGTCCTAATTTTAAGTCCTTCCATCTCTCAGGGTTTCTCATCCATTGTTCTTTCTAATTAATCTCCACCATTAATCAAATGTTAAGTGAGGCACTTAAATAAGACCTTCACTCATTCATTTTCCCTAGCTAGCACTTTCATCATCAAATCACTAGCATTTCCATAAGCACTATCATTATCAAGTATCAAGCCTTCATACTATCATGTTAATATCAAGGTTATGCTACAAAATCTAAGAGCAAAATCCACATCAAGCATTCAAGTATTTATCAAGTAAATAATGAAGCAATCTAAGGTCTTTGCTATGGTATTATTGTTTATCATTTGATTTGTGCATGGATCTTAGGCCCTATTGAGTGATTTTGTGAATGTGAAATTGGATCTTGCATTACATTGTTTCCATCTTGTTTGATTTGCATTTTCATCATCTATAATAACATTAATAAACAAACATAAAAAATTCATTACAATTGAAAAATAGTACAATACACTAAGTTATCATGACCTCTCTAACCTTTTAAAAGTCTCAAGAGGAATCCAAACTAGTAACATTTTTGGTTAACAGTCTAATGGTTAACAAAACGGATATTTTTTTGGTTATCTTGAACTGCATAATTTGACAGCTGTAGAATGCATCTTGTAGATTTAGAACAATAAGTATTCATTTTCTTTCCAGGTAGAAGCTCATTACTTAGTTTGAGAAAATTATATTAGAAGAATAATTAACAACTAAGAAGAGAGAGTTCAGTTGTGATTTCTGTTGTAGAAACTCCCGTGTTTTAAAATGTTATTATATTCTTCAATTGTAATTTTTTTGTAGAATAAAGTGATGTCAAAGACTCAGAACGATAGGATACTTGTTTGGACCTTGAAACGTGTATTTTTAATTCCACATTTTTTTGGGTGGTTACAAGATACATGATTCCATGTAGAGAAGATTATTCTAGGTTGTTAATTTTCATTGGGTAGATTTTGGATTATAAAATTCTGAGCAAAGTAGATTTTTCATAGATTTGCTAGTAAAAGGACCAACCTGATCCCTTGGTCCAAGCTCCAAGATGTATGTTGACTTACATTATATATCAAGATTCTCCATTCACTCATATTCAAATCAAATACAATTAAACTAAAACTTTTATAAACATATTTCTGAAACAGTCAAATTCTATTAGGAGGTTCAGAATATTTTGTGAAGTTTGACATCTTTCATTCTAAAGTCTTCACATATATGTTCGGGATAATTATTCATTCTATCAGCAATTTAGGTTCTATTTCCTTTTGCATACATCCAAAAGAGAGAACTCATGTTTCTGATCTCTCTATTATCTAGCTAAATGCATCGTCACTTTTCCATATATTCCTTGCATTACTATCTATCTGTGTGGAAAAAATCATCAAAGTAACTGAACAAGTGATCCACTCATAAGAAAGAAAAAGGAAAAAAGTTATTTACTGAATTAATTTAATTGTGAGCTAAAGTAGATATCATTATACAAAATTTTATCTTTGCTAGCATGTATTTGTATGGACTTGGTTTCTCAATATTACCTCGGTTAAGATTTAGCATTCTTTATATCATTTGCAGGATTTTCAAGAGCTTACCATCGAAGGCAATTGCATCATAGCTTAAAAAGGATTTGTGGACCCATGGAAATTTGAAGCAAATTGTTGAAGTATGTCACAATTGAGAAAGAAAATGATGTCAAATCATGCAAACAGGAAACAAACCATTCTGAACTTTGACATACAAGATATTGACAAATTCAAGATACCCTGCCCGATTCCACCTCCCATCCACTGGTTCTGAAGAATGTTATCACTTGTTTGATCTCCGTAACGAGCTGCACCAAAGAGCCCAATGATTGCATATACTATAAATGATATACCTGCAATGTTTGCCAGAACATTTTAATTAGCAAATATATTTATAGAAGACCAAAGATTGCATACACTATAAATGATATACTTGCAATGTTTTCCAGAAAATTTCAAATAAACAATTATCTAGCTATATTATACCTGAGCTAGAGTAAATCCAGAAGTGGGTTTAATGTTTCAGAAAACATGTGCATTGCATATTACTGTGACTTAGATAACATAAATGCAACAGAGATGGCAAGTGCAGTTGCACGCCTCTTAGTAGCCTACAAATCTCAAGAAAGTCTCAATGTATCAAACAAACCTAGGGCATTATTTGAATAGAATTCTCTGTTATATAAAATTCAGAAGTATACAATTTCTTGGTCAACAAAAAAAAAGATCCTAATTGTCAAAATAGAAGCTGCAGTATTATGTGTTTTTTCCAAAACACCCCTAATTAATCAAAGGTACTTATTCCAAAGACAATTCATTTTAACTTACCACAAAAGCATAGCAATCCGAAATTTGGCAAACTACCAATTGCATTACATGGTAAGTTTACGAAAATCCAATCCGCCAGTAAAAAGATACAATTATAAAAATGTTTAATCATCTTTTCTAACAAAACATTAATACACAAAATAAATAATATTTACGGCCATCATAAAGATGAAAATCAAAGTAACAGAAATGAAGAGAGAATATTTAAAAATCTTAAATATTCTTAAGATGAAACCAACAAAGGGAAAGGAAATCGAGGTTTTGATTTGTACAATCAAGGATATTGTAATCTTACAATTTGCTTCAAGATAAAATTGTGTAGAAGATAATTTAGTCACAAATATATGTTCATGTTTTTGGGCTACAAGTATTGACATGCCTCCTTTCCTCGAGAAGTTGGCTAAGAAATAAAATACTAATAAGTTGCATTGCTAGAAAGCAAACCAAAACTACACAGATGAATTGCAAAAATTTGGGAGTACATATTTTACTCTTCCCAAATGTTTTAGCATCAACAGAACTAAAGTGTGTTAACTGAAAACTCATTAGTTTTCTATTTGACAACTCAGCGAGTAGCCCAGTACTTGTCAGCTTTTTTGACTCCTCATTTTTTGTAGTGTTTACTCATCAATTCTACCAGCTGAGTTTTTGCAAGTTTTTTGGGGTTTTTTTTACTGAGTACTCGACAAGTCTAGCTTTACCACTCACTAACTCTGTTGTATGTGGGATAAACACACCTCAGAAACTACTATTACAAAAACATGTTTTGGTGGCTTTATAAGTCATATCTGCTCATGTTATGGAAACACAAGCATTACAACATCGTAGAGCAAAATTGCAAGGATTTATAATTGATTCAAAGAGCAAGTTTCTAAATTTTATATTTGTAAGTTAATTAATTTTTGCCCTTTTTTTCAAGCATATAAAATATTTCTAATTGTCTAGCATGTTAAATCTTTTACTAAATGTAAAATTCACAAATTTTACTACACTTAATTCAATTTATGTAATTTTTTTGCTGATTTACGCAGATGTATGTAAAATTTAAATCATTTCTTTCCCAAATAAAAGGTTTATGTTTTTGGGCAAAAACATGTTATTTTGTCAAATTCATTAGTTTGATTACTATTCAATTACCATATTACCGTAATACGTTTCAATTTTTCAAATGCATTAAATTAATCATTGTCTTTTGAAAAAACCATGTTCAAATTGTTGTATTTGTTATAAACACTATCTTTGTGTTTTTATTTGCAGGTAAGTATACAAAGGCATTCAACTCTTGTAATAACCCCTCGGGTTATCCAATTCAATAACTTGCAAATGTTTGTGTTTTTGCTTGGTTTTGTGATGTTTTGCAATTTTAACAAATAAAATGAAGAAGTTGTCAAGCAAGAATAATATATAGAATTTGCAATTTAAATACAATAACTGGCAAAACAATGACTGCAATATTATTAAATGTTCAATACATGATCAAATATGCTTTCCAACATCAATTTTCATACTCAAAAATAATATAGAAGACTTTGGCAAAATCTGGAAATGATTATCAGCACTCAAGAATTCTGAGACAGAAGCAAATGATCCAGCAATTTCCAACACCTAGGCTACTAGGTGAACACGTGGTACTGCTGGAGTAAATTCAGACTAATATTAAATGCCAGATAAGCTCCTGTATGTAGCCACCTAGCAAAGAAAGCCCTTCCTTAGAAATCTGGGTGAGATGTTGGACTGTAGCTGCAATTTGATGCTTGAAATCTGGTATAAATGGCAGCCAATGATGAATATTTGGGTCTGCAATTAATGAACCTTCAAAAACCTTCAAACCATTGATGTATTTCTCCAACTGAAGCACAAATAGAACTCCTGTATGAGGTCCTCCCAAACAATAATTTGGTTGATCTCTCACAACCTCGAAACTGCAAAAAAAAATGAAGCTTGAACAATCTCCAATGCCTTGGTACAGCTGAAACCCTTGTTTCACTTGCATAAAGTCCAAAGACACCAAATTCGCAAAGACAAAATGAACATCAATAATGAAGTTGATTTGCTTTTTGATGTGCTTTTATAACCCCAATCTCCTTAATAGGCATTTAAATCCACTTTAGGTTTTCAATAAAACTTTGTAATAAGTTTTCAAACTTGGGCGCTCATATTCATGGATTATAAATGCACTTTAATATTATTTAAAATAATATAACTTGTGTGCACATTGACTTTATAAAATACTTTAATATTTTGGCCTCCAAAACATAATCCATTAATTGCACTTTAAGTCACTTAAATGAAGGGTCATGGCCCCATTGAATATAAAGTGACTTTTTAACTTTATAAATAGTTATTAATAAAGAAATCACTTTATTAATAATTAAAATAACATAACTCCACAAATAATCATTATTTCTCAATTTCGTCCGAACCTGGGAGTTAACCATTGTGTCCACTGTGCACCCAACTGTCTTACTAAAAATAGTAAGGGTCCCTCTCTATCAACCACTAACTTACTAAAAATAGTAAATCCCTCATTATCTGATCAAACCAACTGTGCATTGCAATCATATCCTACTCATGTGCCCTGCTATAAATAGTAACCCTGACTTTCCTGAAATAGTCACTTACTATAAATAGTAAGTGTGTGAATTTGAGTCAGACGAAGGCTAACCTTGAACTCTTCTGACCTCCGGAATGGGAACAAGCCTCTTGGTCTGCTAACTGAGACCCTATAACCATCTGCCTTAGCCTGCGCGGGGCCAATGATAGGCTAACTCGTCATAAAACGAGAGCGGCCTAAAAAGGGGACATTACAACTCTGCAACAAGTGGAAGTCAATTCCTTGGAAGTAAACCCCCTAAAAGCCTTGACCTTACTTGGAAGTATGTCATAATGGGACCGATAGTGTGGCGTGTGATTTGTGAGGCATCAATACCCTCAAATACCATATTGCAGGCACTCCTAATCATAACACCAAGGCATGTTTGAGTGCCCCAAAAGAAACAAGGGATTAAAGTGATTCTTACATTATTGGAAGAGAAGAAATGAGGGCACAAGTAGCCATATAAGTAACCATTTCTCTTGATTTGTCAGTAGAAACTAAGGTAAATACAACAAGCATGTGGGATTTTATTGAAATCCATGCATAAATGACACATCCAACTTGAGTATAGCACAATCACAAGGCTTTGTTGTGCCTAGAAACTTACCTAAAGCACAAACTTCATTGCAAGGTACAATGTGAACAAGGAGGCACACAAAAAGCAAATGAGGAACAGATAATTTTTGTTATTACAACCACTCCCCTTCAATGTACAAAGAGTCCATATTGAAAGTATTTGGTGACAATATTGATAGTTGTAGGGAAAGAGTACGAGCTTCCCTCTTCAAAAGAGTTACGTGGTAGATGGCTTCAAGATGCTATGGCAAATTAGTGGTGGAAGTTTGGGTGCACAATTCTTTCAAATGGGTGCATGAAAGAAAGGAACTGCACCCTAATCAACTTTTTTGGTGGCTTCAAATGGTGAGCTAATTTTCTTGAAGTCAATTAATGCCTCCAAAACATAAAGAAAATAAAAAATTGGAGCTTGATGTTGCGGGAACTTGTTTTAGTGGCGGTTATATAAAATGTTGTGCAAGTTGTCACCAACCATACAATAACATACATCTTGTCGCAAGACATTTTTTTGGCATTCTTTGGACCCCTTATCAACCATTGTCTTGACTCTCTTTTTGAGTGCATAAAAAATTTTGAGTTGTTCAGACCAGTTGTAGAAGATGAAAGGAACATAACAAAAATATGTTTATGATTATGTAGGGTTCTCAACTTGATGAGAGATCAGACCAAGTGGAAAGAGCTTGTGCAACCAAGTGTCACAAGGTTTGCAACTAATTTTCTGGTGTTACAAAGAATATCTAGATCATTGGTATCCTTGAGGTAGATGATTGTGAGTCAAAAATGGCTAAACTCAATATATTCAAAGATGGTTGATAAAGCAAGGACCCCAAAAACAGTTTTTGATGATGTCTTTGCCAAGAGAGGTTAGAGATGGTCAAGGTAACTTCAAGCTTCAATTTAAATTTCAAATTAAATATTCAATCTAAGCTTTAAAAGTTTTTAGTTTCATTGTAACTTTTAATTTGTTTTCTAGTCTAGACTCGAAAGGTATCAGAGCCATTGATGAGGGTTTTGTGCTTGGTAGATAGGGAGTAAAACCCAATGGGATACATTTATGAAGTCATGGAGGGCCAAAGAGGCCATCCAAAACTATCATAGGGGAGATGCAAGTAGATTTTCTCCCACTGGAGAGATCATTGATCAAAAGTAAAACAATAAACTCCGCCAGCACATTTATGCAACATGTTTCCACCTCAACCCCAAGTCTATCTTCTTTGATAGGTTCACAGATGCTAATGGGAAGATGGTGGAGGACCTCTCTATTGATGTTATAGCGGCGGGAGATATCTTTCTCTCATATTTAAATAATAAATGATAAATATAATAAATTTTAAGGCAAGTCGGACTTGCTATAAATAATAATTTTATTTTTGTATAAGGCCCACTCAAATGAAAAGTCACCTTCTTAAATGAGGCCAACCCAAGTGAAGAGACGCTTTTCTTTATATATATACAAGGTGATGATCATTCATTTGATCATCAATTTATTTCACAAAAGAAAATCGCACTTCAAGAAAGAATTCGTACATTTGCAGCAGATTATTATTTTGCATCGGCAAATCGATATCAAGGAAAAATAATATTTGGTTGTATGTTTGCCACTTGAAGAGGTGCAATCTTTCTTTACTTCAGATCGGCTTTGTGTTTGGCCCAAGTTGTAAGCAGATTTCTGCTCTTTTCATTCAAATCTAAAAGATATTTTTGGTTGGGTTTTTCTCCCTCAAGGAGGGTTTTTGCAGTGTTCTATTGTTCATCATTTGTATTTCTGCTTATCTTCATTTCTGGTCTAAAACTTACATGGTATCAAAGCGGGTTTTAATCAGGATCAAGATCAGATTTGTTTAAGCAGCAAAGTCTTCTTCTCATCTAAGTAAGTTTATCTAAGTATCGAAGATGGTGAATGGACTCAAGGTTGAAGATAGGCTTGATGGTGCATCGAACTTCGCCTCTTGGAAATTCAAAGTTCTTATTGCACGGGAAGAAAATGACCTTCTAGACTTTGTGGAGAATGATGTGCCCGAGCCATCTGATGAGGCTAAGAAAACTCAATGGAAGAAGAATGGCATTAAGGCTAGGAAGATCTTGATAGATTCTGTGAAGGATCGTCTTGAGCCAATTATATCCAAGATGAAGACAACAAAAGTCATGTTCAAGACTCTTCAAGGCTTGTATGAGATCAACTTCACAAGCAAAGCTCTTGCCTTAAGACAACTCCACCATATAAAAATGGCTAAAGGAGATTCAATCATCTCCTTCATGAAGATTACAAAATTGAAAGATTAGCCATGTGTCATTGGAGATATAGTTGAAAATAGAGACCTAGTTATGTCGGCTTTGAATGGTCTTCCTCAATCTTGGGAGCCCTTTATCCAAAGCATTAGTGGAAGATCTAAATTTCCCAAGTTTGATCGCCTTCAAGTTGATTGCATTCAAGAGGAATCCAGGTTGGCAACAAGAGGAAATGGACGAAGCTCTCATAATGAAGAAAATCATGTCCTTGCTGCTCAAACTTCTAGAGGAAAGGGAAGAGAAGGGAGAAAAGGAGATTCAAGAGGAATAGAGACAGAAAATCAGATTTTGCTCCTAAACCAAACAAGAAGAAGGATCTCTCTCATATTCAATGTTTCAGATGTGACAAGTATGGTCATTATGCTCGAGATTGTTCAACTAGATCAAAACATCATGCTTCTACTGCACACATATCATCTAGAGGAATCCAAAGACAACTCAAAGAGATTTCAATTCATATATACCCTTTCAATTCATTCCAATCAACAGTGATACCTGGTTGATAGATAGTGGTGCTTCACGTCATATCACTGGCTTCAAAGAGCATCTCGCCAACCTAGTAGAGGAAATGTCAAATAAACAAGTAATTATTGGTGATGATGCGGGTTACCCATAAAGGGAGCTAGGACCACCTCTTTACAACTAGATTTGGGTTTTCCTCTTCACTCGAGCAATGTATTATTTGTACCAGGGATCAAAAGAAACCTTGTCTCCATTTCAGCATTAGAGGACAAAGGGTACAAGGTTGTTTTTTCCGAAGGGAAAGTTCTTGCATGGCCCAAGAACTCTAGCATAAAAGATGCTCACATGATTGGCATTCGTCAAGACAGCCTATACAAATTATCAGCTCAAGCATTATTGGATGACTTTACCAGTTCAACTGAGTTATGGCATAGGAGACTTGCTCACCTACACTTCAGAGCTCTTCCATCTATGGAGAAGATGGTTACTGGTCTACCAAAGCTCAGTCAGGAGCACGATGGCATTTGTAGAGGATGTGCACTGAGTAAGAATATTAAGGGTCCTTTTCATAGTAGTGAAAGTAGATCAAAAGCAATTTTAGATCATGTTCATTCTGATTTATGTGGTCCAAATGTCTATGGCATCCTTGAGTGGATTTTGGTATTATGTGATTTTCATTGATGACTATTCTCGGAAGACTTGGATATATTTTTTAAAATCTAAGGAGTCTGAAGAAGTCCTTGAAAGATTCAAAGAATTCAAGGCCCAAGTTGAAAACAAGTCTGGGAAAAGGATTAAGGTTATGAGATCGGACAATGGAGGAGAATACACTTCTGGAGGTTTCTGTAAATTCTGCATTGAAGCAGGGATCAAGAGAGAGTTATGTGTTCCATACAACCCCCAGCAAAATGGAGTTGCAGAAAGAAAGAATAGATCTATAGTTGAGGCAGCCAAAGCTATGATCCATAATCAAGATCTACAAACTTTCCTTTGGGCAAAAGCTTCCAAAACTGCACTGTGTATTCAAAATTGAAGCCCTCATTGAATATTGGAAAACATGACCCTTGAAGAGGCTTCACAGGTGTGAAACCTAAGGTCAGTCATTTAAGAATTTATGGTTGTCCTGTTTATATTCATGTACCTAAGGATAAGAGATCTAAGCTAGAACCATCAGGCAAGAAAGGAATATTTGTGGGTTACAGTGAGTCTTCAAAGACCTACAAGATCTACATTCCAAGGCAGAAACATATTGAAATCAGCAGGGATGTATCTTTCGAAGAGGAAGTAGCTTTCAAAAGATCTAAAGGGTCTTACATGTAGATAGACAGTGAAGAACAGGAGATACCTCAGGATATAGACATTTCTCATGATCTTACCCCTGAGATTCAGAGGGAGTCCACTGAACCATAAAAATCTATTGATCCAGTTGATCCCATAGAACCTATTGATGGTTCGAGAGACATTGTTATAGGTCGAAAGAGACCTTTATTGGGATAGACAAACTATGCAAGAGACAAAAAAAGTATGCAGCTCCTGGAGGCACCTTTAGAGAAAGCAAGAGACCACAAAAGTTTCCAGGTTATGTGGCCTTGATGACTCACATCATTGAGTCTTAGCCTTCTAGCTTTGAGGAGGCATCCAATCAATAGGTATGGAGAGATGCTATGATAGAAGAATATCAGTCTATCATCAAGAATGATGTTGGGATGTTGTACCAAGACCTGAAGGGAAATCAGTTGTGTCTTCCAAGTGGCTCTTCAAAAATCAAGCATGCAGCTGATGGTAGCATTGAGAAGAATAAAGCAAGATTTGTGGCTAAAGGATTCTCATAAGGAGGAATATGTTATGAGGAGACATTTGCTCGATATACATCTAACAGGAATATTATTGCTATTGCATCCGCTAAAGGCTAGAAGTTACATCAAATGAATGTCAAGACTATATTTCTTAATGATGTGATTGAAGAATAAGTGTATATTGAGCAACTAGATGGTTTTGTGATTCATGGGAAGGAGTCTCATGTATGCAAATTGAATAAGGCATTGAACAGCCTTAAGCAAGCACCGGGTGCATGGTATGAAAGGATTGATCAATACTTGATGAGCTTGGGATTCTCCAACAATGAAGCAGATTCCAATCTTTACTTCAAAGTATTTGATGGTGAGGCTTTAATATTGGTTCTTTATGTTGATGATTTATTTCTTACTGGAGCAGAGTATCTCATTGTCAAATGCAAGAAAGAATTAGCCTCCGAGTTTGAGATAAAGGATCTCGGTCTTATGCATTACTTTCTAGGACTAGAAGTATGGCAACGACTCAATCAGATTAATCTTAGTCAAGGAAAATACACCATAGATATCTTGAAGAGATTTGGGATGATGGATTGCAAGTCCATGTCTACACCTATGGAAACAAATTTGAAGAAGTTGAGTGATTTTGCAACTAGTTCAGATTTGGTAGATCCCACCATGTACAGATAGTTGATTGGATCATGGATGTATCTAGTCAATACTAGACTAGGCATTTGTTATGCCGTGACCGCTCTCAATCATTTAATGTGTGAGCCTAGGCAAATTCATCTAGTTGCAGCAAAGCATATCTTGAGATACTTGCGTGGCACAGTGGGATATGGCTTGAGATATGCTTCCTGTGAAGATCTGATGTTGCAAGGATTTTCTGATTTTGATTGGGTCAAGAGTGTAAGTGATAGGAAGAGCGCCTCTTGATGTTGCTTCAGTTTGGGGACTACCATGATTTCCTGTTGTAGCAGGAAGCAGACTTCTGTGGCACTAAGCACTGCAAAGGCTGACTACATTGCAGCATGTGTAGCAGCTCGAGAAGTAGTGTGGCTTTGAAAGCTCCTTGCAGGATTGTTTGGTCAAACATTGGAGCCAATTGTGATTCATTGTGACAATCAAAGCTATGTGAAGCTCTCTATCAATCCAGTGTTTCATGATAGAACAAAACATGTGGAGATCAAATATCATTACATCATAGATATGGTGCTAAGGAAAGCAATTCAACTCAAGTACATCTGCACTGATGAACAGACGACTAATATTCAATCCAAGTATTTCATGAAGATGTAGTTGTTCAACTTTTTGCTCAAAACCTAAATGGAGGAGAATGGAATGGTTTCATCACCTCACTCCTAGATGCATTACAAGCTGGGATATCATGCATGAAAATCAAGAGTTTCTAAAATGCTTCAAACCAACAAAATATGGACATATAGTCTCATCATCGAACTCCTAGATGCATTACAAGATAGGATATCATGCATGAAACGTTTCTAAAATGCTCCAAACCAACAGAATATGGACATCCCATATTCGCTCAATTAACAAACTCTAAGAAGATACACAGTAAAACCATGCGAAGATTTGTTTCATTTGTCTTGATCAAAGACTGGACACCACTTTAAAGCCATCTACATTGATTCTTTTAAGTTGTTTCATTAACACTTTGCCTTCAAAGATTGCTTTCTTTCTCAAAATGGGTGAAGTGCTACAATTGATCAAGCCCAAATAAGGGTGACAAAAATAGAAGAAGATACACTTTCTAAGAAAGAATTAAAAAAAGAAACAATTCAACCTCTTACTCTTGATCCAAAATGGGATGTTGTCATTCACAAGAATTATCCTGAAATAATGAAAGTTATTTCAAAGAATCATTATTGCTGATTTAATGATACATGAAGCAAATCAATGCTTGGAAGCAAAAGGAATGTTACAGTAGATTTATTGGTTTCGAGGGAACAATCAAGAAATGTTGAGAAGTTAGAATTTATCACCCAAATCTAATGGTGAACCTACAGTGGGTTTTATTCAAGACAAACCAGCAAGTGACTAGCGTCAAGATTATTCATTCATAGTGAATCACACCGAGAATTAAAAAATTGAAGACTAGAAGCTAAAAAGAAAAAAAATATATCTAAGGCATGTAAGTTCTCTTTATCTCAAGGGATTCTAGAGGGATTTCAGATTTTGATATCCTATACTACACTGCAATGCTTTCAAAATCACCCTGAACAATTGGAAAGAACAGTCAATTATGTTAAGCGTTAGGTAAAGAAGACTCATGGTTCACATTCATGTGCTGAAATATAATTTAAATTCTATTCCCAATATTTAATGCATATCTTGTCATGCATAAGTTACATTCTCTTATGAATTATAATGAAGTGAAAATGCTTAAGTTACTCAATTGTAAATTGAACCCCAACAAGTTAAAAAAGCTTTATAATAAGAAAGACTAAAAATGCACTAACCAAGGACAACAAACCGAGTAGCCCACTTCAATATACTATTTCCAACTTTCCCAGAAGGAAGCTCCATCAAATAAGGCATCATTATTGGTTGGATATAAAAGGCAAATCCAAATATTGATGTCGCTTGAGAAATACTTTCTGCATCAAAACATTGTCAATTCGAATGTGATAAATCATTGTCATGCCTTAATACCTCATAATAGCAGGAAAGGTCTAAAACAGAAGGAATTAGCAGAATCTACAAGTTCATGTATTCTAATTTCTACTCCTAGAGAAAATTACTATATGGAGGAATATCTTGACAAACAATACTTTAAAAATTTTCCAACAGAAACTACAATAAAGAAATTTTATTTTTTTCAAATAAAAAGGACAATACAGACACATATTGCCTAGAATTGCAAAAACAGAAGGCATAATCTCTAATTTATAACATAATTTTATTCAACTCTAATTTAGGATCATATACCACTTTTTAGCTGGAGTCAGAGTTTAGCTATGCCAAAACAGAGACAGATGTTGAAGAAAAAACATCTCAAATTAAAGACTGTCAGACCTGGTCCATATACTATCTTCCACGCACTTGAACAAAATGTATTTTCCTTTGACCCTTCAAGGAATCCAATCAGTTATATACAGTTGAAGTTCTTTATAGATCAGTGTCTTTTCTGAAGCATAATTTTTAGCAGAGCAGAAGATTTGACCAAGGCGCTGAAAAATTCTGACCATAAAACCTTATAGCTCAATAATCTTTCTAGCTCAACTTATTCAAAAACTAGCACATTATTTTTAAATTTTTAATAACTACCTATGCTAGGTATTCTAGCACTGACTTTGTTTGTTCCCACATGAAATTATTAATTCTCGGTTTGCTTGGATGGAAATAGCATATAATTTTCATCTGTCTTAACACAGAAAGAGCAGCAATGAAAGCATCTTGACTTAGCAACAATGAAATGGTTAAAAATTGAAGGTGGTGATTTTTTCTCACCCATGCACAAAACTAGGAAAGTTGATACTTTTCAACCACTTCACTTGAATTCACTAGTAATGGAGACAGTCTATGGAAACATTGAACCTAAAATTTTAAGAGGATATGGAACAGCTAATTTTTGTATATTTGATCTTGTTTCTTTTTAGTAAAATTTGCATGTTTCAATCTTTATTGTTAGGAAAAAACACTAAGTGCTCATTATAGGAAAATAAATTCTGAAATGTTTTGATCTTACTTAATGATGGAACTCCAGCGATTTCAAGTTGACCATTGTGAATTGCTGGTAATCCATGTTTGATGCTATCAATCAATATGACCACTAGAAGCCATAGAACTAATGCAGTTCCAAGAGCTGCTGCTTTATCCAACTGCATGAAACATAATACAAGATAAAATATATAATCTCCATTCAATTGTAAGGGTCCATTCAACTTATGCAATATTCCATGAAAGTACCAGCTACTCAAACTTTGAAAACTAAGAAATGTTTTCCTATTATGGAGCACTTGCCTATCTGTAATGTCCCCAATGTTTACTTGACAATTAATCAAATAAATTCTTATTAAGTTGTCGAAAAATAAATTAAATATGCAAATGACGACTTAATATTAATTGATTTAATTAAAAATAAAATAAGATGATATTATTAAAAGTCACTTTATTATTTAAAAGTGAAAAGAATATCAAAGGTCAAGCAGTGGGAAAGCCAAGAGTTTTCTCGAGAATGCTATAAAAGTACAAGGAGAAGATTATTCAGAATATGTTCAGATGTTAATTTGATTTTGATGAATTTGTTGATGCTTGACATTAACAGAAATTTCTGGAGACGGAAACCTTCAGAGATTTGACACAAGAGTTGGACGAAAACCTGGTTCTTCAACAAGGTAGATTCGCGACGGAGACTACATTTGGGCATAACTTGTATGGTCTAGTTTAAAGACAAATTCAGTGTTTGATTTAAAATAAATATAAATACTTGTCAGGAAATATTAGTTTCTGAAATTAATATCTACAGTGAGTCTTCATATTTACAGCTTTCAATATTGGTCAAATGAGCATGTGATGTTGAAGATAAATAAAATATTTGGTTTGGCCAACAAGTATTTGGGGTTGAGTTTAAGTTCGCATATTTCAATAGTAATTGATGCTTCAACAAAGATAATATTATAAAGGCATTTGAATTATCAGTTGAATGATCATTGTGAAGAATAAGTAAAAACAGGCCAAATATATTTCACTGCAGACGTCACTTTTGGTGAATCAACTTTATTAAGAATCGCAGGACCCAGTTTATTGAAGGCGATTGATAAGACCTGATATATATATTAGGCGAAAGAAATAAATTTTATATCCAGCAACGTATTCAAGATTATAGTTTTGTGTAAATAATTCATTGTTGCCCACTAATACTTTGTTTTTCTAAAGCTTCTGCTGTGCATATAATATTTGGGCCCGAGCTTAAATATTGTAAAGTCTTGAATTGCCGTGAGCAAGAATTAAATAATTCCCAAGGTTGGGAAATTTGTATTTTGCGGGAGCATGCCTGAAGAGAAACAAACGGAGGTGACCAAAGTTTATATCCACTAAAGACTTTAGGCTGGGCGCTGAACTTCATATTCATTAGGTCTTTGAAATCACAAAAGCCGCACGGAGAATTATTTATTGGAAGCTTAATACTCACATTCACCAACATTTCAAACAATGAACGAAGTAATAGAAGTTAAGCTTATCCAAACGTTCAGGCTAACATTGCACTACAATTGAAAATCATTCAATCATAAAAAGTATGAACTTGACAATTTCACCATAAGTAGTACTATTAATCCTTCATTCATTTGCTACTAACTTTGTAAAAAAAATCTATTCTATTCAGAAACAAGAAACCATGCTAACTTACAAAGGAGAGAAAATATCCACCAAACTTCAATGAACTTTGTTTATTTCTTAAGAAGTATTGCTGCAACAATTTCTCCGGAATCTCCATTGACATGTAGGACCTTTGCCTTCTTATGGATAGCAAGTAACAATCCATGGATCAATGCTTCATATTCTGCGACATTATTGGTACAAGGGAACTTCAATCTAAGCGAGGCTAAGTATGCTTCTCCTAATGGATTGATTAATTCATAAACTACTCCGGATTCTTTTCTTGATTTTGAACCGTCAAATGTTAATGTCCAAACCTGGTTACTGTCTTCAACTTGTTCCTGGCAAGAATCTTCATCTTCTAGTAAAACTTCTTTAGAATCACTTCCTTTTTCACTTATTGACAAACTGAAGTATTCATCTCCTGGCAACTTAGGAATCCTCTTTTGTACTTAGTTTAACGCCATTTTGCACCTTGCGCAAGAAAATTTGGAGTGGAAAGCAATATGAATCCGACACCAATTGGGTAACAATAAATCTTGTACTGAAAAGTGATTTCCAAAATCTATCTCTTGCTCTTGAGGACAAAATTTCTAAAATTCTCAAATGTGCCCTCACTCTCATCAGAAGACAAACCCTGGTCATTCTCAATGAGAATTTCAGTTGAACTTGAAGCTTCTTGTGAATCATTTTTATGGCTTGAACAATTCAACATTAGAACCTCTTGTATTTTTGGCTTATATTGTCCGAGGTTCAATACCATGAACAAAATTTCATTGTTCTCTCCATATTTGGTGATTATGAGCTTGAGCCTAGGATTGCTTTGTATTCTGATTTGGTGTGGAATTCCCCTCCATGGCAACCACAAGTGTGAAAAATCGGTTGAGATATAGCCATTCAGTCTTTTGGTCCACTCTCTACCCAAAACCATACCATACCCATCGGGTATGTCAACCACTAAAATGTCAATAAACTATTGGATTCTTGGATCAGCTGATAATTGCATATGAATGTTATTCAACTATCCTACAATTGGGACTTCAGTTTTGTCCAACTTTGTTACCTTCTTATTTGTCTTTGCGGGAGTCAGACCCATCTTGTGGGCCTATTGCTAATGGCATCACATTACTTGAGGCTCCTGAATCTACTAAGCAATTGTGCAAAAAATTTCCAAAGATTCAGATTGAGAGCAAAAAGGGAGCTGGCTCGTCCTTTTCTTGATAGAACACGACTAGATGCTCCTTTCATGCAACCTAAGCAACTTCCTTCATCTCTCCTTGTGAAGACCTTTCCTCTTTTGGAAAATTCTTACCTTTTTCCATCCTTTTCTCTTCTAGGCTTCATGGAATTTCTTCATTTCTATTGGTCTTTTGCTTCTGAGATACATTTTCTTCATTCTTTTTCTAATTTGAACTTGAGCTTGATGATCCATGTACATCATTCACAGATTGTGATTGGCCTTGAAGATCTCCTTGTTCTTTTTGAAAGCTCTTGGGTTAGTTTTGAACCATATTCACATTATGAACTATACCTGCAGCACTTTGAACTGTGGCTGGTGCATTTAGGGTTGCATCTTTCAGACTCTCGAGAAATGATTCTCGAATTTCTGGAACCTTCATTAATTCAAATAAGGATAAACTCACCTTGATTTTTTTGACCTCTTCCGTCACATACAGACTTAATCTTTCTAACTGATTCTTGGGAGGAGTAGAAGTATTCGCATTTGTTTTTTGTCTATACTCAGGTGCATCCTTTGGAAAAAGAGAATTGTTGATTGCATCTAGATTTGGTGGAGGCTGAAAATTACGAGGTGGTAAGGATGAGGTTAAGGGTTGTTGATTTCTCCTTTGGAAAACCCTTAGCTGACCATTCCCGGTTTGTTGGAATGACTGAACTTCTCTTGTTCCTTCTACTAACACGCTGTTGTGTAACGGAGGAAAGCTTTACTCTCCTACTTGAAACAGCTGATTTGCAAACGTTAGAGAAAATACTGGAGGTAGCACCTCTAGTGGACCATTGGCGAACACTGGTGGGAATCTTCCATGTTGATCTTGTGGTTCATAATTTTCGAAGGTCCTTGAAGTTTGGTGGATATTTGTTCTCTTTTGCAAGTTAGCATGGTTTCTTGTTTCTCAATAGAGTAGATTTGTTTTACAAAGTTAGTAGCAAATGAATGAAGGATTGATAGTACTACTTATGGTGAAATTGTCAAGTTCATACCTTTTATGATAGTACTATTTGGATAATAAGCTTAACTTGTATTACCTGGTTCAATGTTTGAAATGTTGGTGAACGTGAGTAATATGAAAATCAATTAATTGCCTTAGAAGATTACATCCTCTTTGCGGAGTTGTACAAATTGGCAAAGCAAAGATAGGATCAATTTCACATTCACAGTATTGGTCTCTTGAATTCGTAGGATTAGTTCGTAGGATTAGTCTAGATTCAGAATTGTCATCTTAAACCCTCCTCTTCTTCATTTTATTTTCAAAAGCCTTCATAAAGGTCAAGCCAGAAAATTCAAAAAAAAAATCATCCAAAAGTGTTGAAGGAAATTGGCAAAACTTAGAATTGAGTTAACATCCTAGAACAATTACGTAAGTTCCCTTGGATACCAGCATTACATCAAGCCAAATTGAGTCTATCCCAAAAAGAAAATTACCCACATTAGGAACCTTGGAGTTGACTTTGTGATCACATAGTTTAGCACATTGAAGATTTTGTTCAAGAGAGGAAAGGGTGCCCTTTGGCATTTTATTTTGTGTTGAGGGATGTCACAAAACACTCACCAACAGGTCCAAACACCCTTTAATTGTGGCGTGAGGTTTAACTATTGCATCTAAAAGTCTTTGAGTTTTTACTTTGCTGGCTTCAAATCAGAACTTCTAAGTTGCAGAACTGGGAAAACTTATTGTATGGCAGTTCTGTGAATTTTCCTGTAGTTAGCTTCTGGTCTATTTGCTTATGAGTTGACAGAGATTCTGAAGCATGGACTGGGTTCATAACCAGCACAGTTAATTGTCATTTTTCTGATTGTTCTCTGCTTATTGGGTGAGCTTATTTCCTAATTTCTGAAAATCTATATCAGGTTGGATTTTTTAATCATTACCTGTGTCATTTTTATCTGAGATTTAATACATAAAAATCCTTATATTCTGTTATGCAAGTTGTTTACTTTGCAAATAACCATGAGCATGACAGAAAAACCTAAACACTACAAACTTGGCACAGCTATCATCTTTGTTACAAAACATTAATTTCAAATTCACCAGCTTGAACAAAGAGAAGGGCATGCAAACTGTTTGTAAAAAGTCGTGGTAAAGAATGCAATCAGTAAAGTTGCAAACTATTTGACAAAATAGCTTCATAGCTGAGTGGGAGAAAGAAGTGAAAGAAATTGGGTTGTAATTTGGGGCAGCATCTTACATAAGAACATAGATAAAGGATTGCAACATTGAAATGAGAGGATTTACAATTGATTCTTAATGTGTTAACTAAGCTTGCTCCCAAGTATTCAGTATTTGTTCCTGGCTTTCATACCCATCAGCTTTCTATGGAAGCGCCAAATGTTGATCCTAAGTTTGATGATTTTGCAAATCTCCTAAACCAAGAGGAAGCAAAAATAATTCATGAGTCTAATCAAGTCTTCTAAACACCAAGCATTGGTGGCAATTGAACCTAAGGAGAATCCTAATGAGAAGCAAAAGAAGAAAAAGAACAAGCTAAACAAATAATCCAAATCCTCTCCCTCTCAAGGGTTATCATCTAAGAAGGAGAAGCCTAAATGTGCATACTGCAAGAAAACAGGGCATGATGAACACCAATGTTGTTTAAAACAAATTGATGAGTTGAAGCATCTACTTAAGAATAGTCAAATCAATGTGCATTCAAAAATATCGAAGGGTTCATCTTCTTCTTCATCATCTAAGCTAGAGAAACATAGGGGGCAAGCACTTGTTGCAGTTGCAGATTCTAATTCGGATAGGTGGATACTTGATTTAATAGCCTCAAATCATATGGCTTCATCAAAGAGTATGTTCTCTTCATTTGAGTCTTGTTTATCACCACATACCCTGATAACTAACAACACATATATGTGTATTTGTGGGAAGGGGTCTATTGACATGGATGGCGTAACATTTAATGATGTTCTTTGTGTTCCTTCATTGTCAACCAATATCCTTTCTATCTATCAGATCACACATGGTGGAGCAGAAAAGAGTGTTGTCAAAGAGTATGTTCTCTTCATTCGAGTCTTGTTTATCACCACACATCCTGATAACTAACAACACATATATGTGTATTTGTGGGAGGGGATCTATTGACATGGATGGCATAGCATTTAATGATGTTCTTTGTGTTCCTTCATTGTCAACCAATATCCTTTCTATCTATCAGATCACACATGGTGGAGCAAAAAAGAGTGTTGAGGTCACACAAGATTTTGTCATCAATTGAGATGTGCAAAGGAGAGATATTGTTGCAGTTGGGGAGGTTGATCACCAATCTCAATTTTACACCTCACATTTTGCTTTCTATTGTTGATTCGGCTTATGTACACACTATGTCATCTAGCATGGACACATTTAAGGAGATTCACTATGGTCATTTGAACCTTGGAGTTCATTCTACTAAGGTTCTAGAGACGTACTGATATTCCATCTCCTTCATCTATTGTTGAATTGATGATACTTGTGTTGCTACATTTTGAGCTCCTTGTGATTCAGTACAGGACACATTGTCTTCATGAGATGGTTTCATGGGATGATCACTTGACAGGCATACACGTTTGTTTGTGGAGTCCTACACTTTAGATTTGGGAGACAAAATTGATCACATTCATCTTCTCACTGATGGAGATGATCCTTCTTCAGTTGTTGCGAGGGAGCACTTTAACCCTCTTGTTCACTCTCTACATGATCATTCTTTTGAGTTTGACATGATTGTGGATACTTATGGACAACATTTGGAGTAGGTCTCTGTCTCTAGAGGAGGTATCCTTGACTTTGGATAATGCTCTTCATCAATTTCTAGGAGATTTTGGATTGTCATCTTCAGGAGTGCGGCCTAGAATGCCTGATTGGATGGTGGCAACTTTCCAGATTGACATGGAGACACTTGAGCATGCTTCAAAGACATTGCATTTCATCTATCTTCCCTCATCTTCCTTTCAGGAATGCGAGGAACATTGTTCAATACCACTGGATCACCTTAAACATTTAGCATCGAGCATCTACCATCATTGCATGAGACTCTACATTGGGGGGGTTGCATTGTCTCTCTTCTACTTTCTTATTGGTGGGAAGGGGGGCTTTTTCTGCACATGGGGTTTTGTCCATCTTTTCATCATTGAGAGCATTTTCTTTTCATTTCTCTTTTGGGGAGGAGTTTTGTCCCACGAGGTTTTCTCCTTTTATTTGGTTTGTGAGAGATAACATTGCCTTTGTACATGGGTACCTAACATGGCCTAGTAGCCAAGACATATCTTGCATCTTGCATTGTTTTCATTTGTGCACATTTTCCCTAAGTTTAACTTAAGGGGGGGGGTGTTGGTGTTAAAGGGGTATTGTGCCTAGTTTTGCATGTAGCAAGTTCAACATCTAGGTCCTAATCACACAAGTTGCATAGGTTTACATAGGGAACACATAGGAGACTTCCAACTTTTGGCCGATAGCTATCATTTTCTACCTTAAGTGGATGATAAGCTATCACTTTATCTCTCAAATTGTAAGATTAAGATATAAGATACATGTCATAATCTTATGCCATCCTTTGTTCACCTTGGCCTATATAACCAAGGGACATAATTCCATATCGTTGTATCGTTTACATCCTTGATAGAATAGCATTATTTTTTAATGTCCCCTTCTGAATTTACCCTAGAATTTTCCCTATAATCACAAATGCAACAAATCAAGGTTAGGGTTATATCTTTACCAAGTAAAATCTCTCCTTTAAACAATATGAGCCTGGATTTAGACCCTACAACCATAACATATTACTTCCTACTATTCAAACCCATTGGGGTTTGGACGAAGAAGCATGATAGGTCCGCCCAAAGACATCCCACACTAAGCCCAAGAGCGGACACTCACCCTCTTGGCCCCAGTGGCAAGCAACATGGACATCCACTCGGGGTGGTCTACGTAGTGGGGTGCTTGTACCTTCTTTTCCTATCCACGCCTCATCTCCTAAGGCCAATAATCCATCATATTACAATCATAAGCCTAAACATGCAAACTAGGAATCAAAACCATTCCTTAGGTGTTTATAATATGAAAGTTAGTTGTGAAATGAAGATGTGGTAGACTTGGGGACCTATCTAAGCTTATCTAAGCCTAAGGTTGTCCTATCCAAGCCCAAGAGCAAATCTTTTCCCTCTTGCCGTGGCAATCAACATGGACATCCACTCACGGTGGCCTACTTAGATGGCAATCTCATACTTTCCCCTCTTCCTTACACCTCCTTCCTTCCCTACATGATGAGGATTTACAAACAAGTTTAGTAATAGACATATGCATTTTATATCCAATCATGCATAAATGAATATAAGGGATAAAATGTTAACAAATAAAGCATAGGCAAAATGTATACACAAGCAATTATTAAGATTGTTAGATGTTGTTAAAATAGTTCTGAAATGATCAGAAGTCTGCTGCTTTCCTATGCTTGATCGGGATGTTCTTTTCTTGAGCGATGGCTGTATTTGCTTCTATTTAATGACTTTCTGCATATGATTACTTCCTTAGGAAGGTTGATGTGACTCTAAAATGATTTCTTGTTCATTCGATTGTTGTTGAATGATTGATTGATTGAGTGAATTCCTTTGATTTGAGGTATTGGTGAGTTATGATTAAGTAATTGTAATTAGATGATTGAAGAGTGATGATATAATGAATGCTAGTTTGATATATTGGTGTATGATGATTGAATGAATGTTGATTTGGCAGAGTGATGCTTTTTTGCTGAAATGTATGTTTTCTTGATCCCAAGATGAAGTGATGATTGATGTGGATTTGATGATTGTTTGCTTGATCTTGCTGATTGATTGTTTGCTTGATTTCTTGGGGGATAAATGATTCATGTAAGAAGATGATGATTGATCCTCGTCCAATGCTTTGAATGAAATCTCCTTTTTACTTTATTGGTGAAAAGGTTACCACCTTTCATAAGAATTGAGTCACCACTTTTCAATGTTGCCTTTGAGAATAATGTATTATTCTGCACATTGATCTCCCTTGAAATATCCTCCTCAAATGAAATCTTTCTCCCTTTTGTATCTTCCAATGTCGGGGAGAGTCACACCTTTTCATCATATCCACCCTTTGCAATGGTCAGAACTTTTCACAATTACCACCCTTCGAAAGAGTCACAACCCTTCATCATTTCTGCCCTTTGTGGGAGTCACAACCTTCTATAATTACCACATTTTGAGAGCCACAACCCCTTCATAACTGTCTTTTCAAGGAGTCACTTCCTTATTTTCTTCGTATTCCTTTTTCTCTTCCATTAATTAGTTCTTGAATCACACCTTCCCTTTTCTCTCCCAACTTCTCTCCCTTTTCAAATGTTCTCTTCTCCGTTTTTATAACTCATGTTTGAGGGAGTTGCAACCTTTCATTTTATGCCTTTTGACCCTTCATTAACTTAACTAAATTTTAATTATGTTATATTTTAATTTTATTCTTTTATATTTTAATTTAAATGTTATTTTTATTCTTTTATATTTTAAATTTATTATTAAACCATGTTTCAAAACGGGGACATTACATATTTTCTCATTGCTGATCTCTCTTGTGCTTTCATGGAGTGCCTTGATCTTGTGTGGCTATAATCTTCAGTGAATCTTGCATGGTATAGAGCATTCTATACCAGTTCTAACATACTCAACTGATCCAATCAAATATTCATTCAATTTTTGACAAATCAACACAATTTTGGAACCCGGGTGGAATCACCTGTAATGGATGAGAGGGTTTTCATCTTCCAAACCTCCCATACCAGTAGTTTTTACACTTGAATGCTTCAAACTCC
The DNA here is from genome assembly GCA_018584345.1 of Thuja plicata. Lineage (NCBI taxonomy): Eukaryota > Viridiplantae > Streptophyta > Pinopsida > Cupressales > Cupressaceae > Thuja > Thuja plicata. Next base: position 3,369,879 of record MU226188.1, read on the forward strand.
TAATTGGAAGAAAAAATGAAACAACCAATAACCCTCATTAACTTTAAGTCTTTAAGCAATTATCTTTTTTCAGTTGCCTTAGGGCCCTCTATTTGATTTACTTTTTCCCTCCAAAGTATTTTAAGTTTTTTTTGTTACAAAAAGCACTTTTTGAATTACATATTGAATTGAATGTTAAAAATAATTTTTAGATATTACATTGACACCCCTATAATAATATTTAAGTTGTGCTTTTGAAAATAAAGTGAAATATTATTATTTCATTGGTTTTATCCCCTTAGCCTACAAGAAATAAAAATAGGCTATGGCCCTTCAGTTTATAATTTTATTCCTAAGAAGGGGGCATAACAAGTGGGATCTTTTAAGGCAGCCTGATTAACTTAAAATTCTTTCTGATTATCTAGAATCACAAGCTCAAAAGTAGAGTGGTTCAATTTTTATGGCCTGTGATGACTTCATTATCTACAATACTTGGCTCAAAAAAAGGGTATACTTTTCAAGATCATTGTCTTCCAATGGAAGCTATCCAGGTCAAAGTTGAGACATCTTTTGGTCATTTGGAAGGGGTATTTTTTGTGACTCTTATTGGATTATTTTTTATGAAGACTGAATAAGGATTGATAATTGGCTCAAAATGGACTGATTACATGGAATGAAGAAGAATGCACATAAGGAACAAAAGAAGGCTTCTTCTTTTTTTGGTCAACACTTGAAATTGGTTTTGTTAAAGCTTAATTCCAATGGGCAACCAAACGGCATCTTCCAATATGGTAAAGAACAACCCTGATTGATAATGGCTTTGGATTTCGAAAAATTTACAAAAATGGGAAATAAGCTTTAGTTTTAACTTTTAAGTAATGAGGTGGCAAAAGCTTTGAATAGGGGGTGGAAGAAATCGATAGTCGAAGGAGATTCAAAGTTGGTTATTGATACGCTTAATAGAGAGCAAGAACCTCTCAGATCTTGAAGAATATTATCAAGTATGTCAGACCCTTGTTTGGTGTTTTTGAATATTAAAAGACAAAAAAATGCAGTTGCAGATTGGTTGCAAATATGGGTGTTAATTCGTATAGATATCAAGTTTGAGGAAGAATTATGGGACTCAGATTTCCCCTCTTCCACTTCAAAAATTTATTACTGAATATGAGAATTTTCAAGGAATTAGAAACCCATTAAGGGGATGTGCCATGATAAGAATTTCTAAACTATAAGTGTGAATAACAATCTTTCAAGGCTCTCACTACTTGCTCGACAAGTTATGGATGGGAAGAGCATTGATTTTTACAATGGCAAAGGATATGAAAGGCAAGCTGGAGAAAGGGAAAACAAGAGTGATAGTGTATTTTTTGGAGGGCAACAAGTCAATGGTGGTTCGTAATGCTACTGAGGGCTCCTCTAGATTTGCTTATATTATTTGCTCCATCAACCAATGGGGCACAAAGTAGTATATCCACATGACTGTGTAAAAATATATCTGTAGTCTGGTTCCTCATTAAATAATGGGTATTTTGGTGTGCATCAAGGTTTGAAAAGTGATAAATTTCTTTCTTTCGTGGAGGTGTGATGAACTCTCAACTACCCATACCAGTGCTTTCATGCCACCTCTTCTGCAGCTTTTGAGTGCCTTACCCAAGTTATTATAAGCAACACACACACTTACTTTATCCCCCCAAAAAAGAGTTTTCAAATTCTATAGGACCAAGAATATCTTTATAATTTACTGTACTAGAAGCCCAGCCATTGTATGGGATCCATATTGAAGGAGGTTATCAATAGGTAACAAGAGATCACTAAAAGAAAATATTTCAAATTCCATAAAGGAAAAATTTAATGCCTTCTATATATATCAAATTGTTCACCTTACATTTTATGCATAAATATTATCACTACTTTACAAAATAATAAGCAACCAATAATGCTTGGAAGTAGGGTGGTTTTGTAGAATATTTCAAAATTAAATGAGAACTTTTTCAGACTACATGTCTTCAGCTGCCGACGTTTTATTAATAAACAGTCATATGTTTGCTGAGAAAACTACTAAAACTATCATAAGACTTTCACAATCATGTCTGCATAGAACAATTCTAAAATTAACAGAACACTAAAGATCCATTGAGCTAAAACAATTGACTTGCTGAAACAACTAGGACTGCTAGAGATGATCTTCTTGAAAATATTTTAAGGGTATATTGTACTGATGAAAGTTGCATCTATCTTGAGCACGATCATTTTACATTTATCCTTCATATTCAAAGTTTTTAAATCTAAAATTCAGCCATTGAACATATTTAACACATAAAGGAATCCTTTAGATGCAGTAAAAATTGCTTCTAGACGGAATCCTAAGTTCTAACCTTAAAAAAGAAGAGAAACCAAGCCTTATTAAAAGTGACTTTGTATGAAACACAGCATTCTTAATGAAGAAACATAAATACACAAATATTTCAACTTCAAACCTACCTCTTGAAGTCTTGAATGAAGGCAAAGCGGGAATGAAACAAATATTGTGCCAAGTGCCATCAAAAGGCTCCCACTTCTATCCGTCAACCAATGGGGTACCTTGTGTGAGAGACCCCCAATCCCAATAGCACCAGCCTCTCCAAACTGTTGAATTGCCCCCAGCATCGATCCAAAGAGAAGTATTATAATGGAAAAGTCTGTAAAATGCTGATAGCAGTTGAAACTAATTATTCTCAGCTAACAACCAACTAAACAACTCAGAAAACAGATTGAATAAACACACAATTTGTTTCTCTCATATCAAGCACATATCTGTAAAGGCAGTGTTGAATGTACAACTACAAACAACTAATTTTAGAGCAGTTATTTTTAGAATGTTTTAATTTCACTGAAAACTAAAGGCATGTCTAAGAACCTATACATTAAGCAACACTTAACTGTAATTGGATAATATCTCCCATCCAAGCATATATGTCTTTCCTTAAGTAAATCATAACCACTTCATGATAATGAGTTGAGTGATTTAATTGCATGATTGAAACGATTAACCATAGACAACAAGTATAGAATTAAAGTGCTTCGTCACCTCCGTTAATTTAAGAGTCACATCAGGGTTTAAGATTATTTGTGGGCGTACAGGAACCTTGCAAGAATTTATTTACAACATGACTAATGAAAGGTATGCTGTTGATTGAGTTAAAATATTTCCAGCCATCTATCCACCATGATCTAAGGACTCTATACTCATTTTCCCACTTATTTAGGCTGTTGAAGGGTAAAAGCAGACTTAGAAGACACCTGATTGTTTCTTGGTGTGCATCACCCTTTTAGCCACACATAACTCCCTTTTAGGCTTATTCTTCTCTACACCAAAGATCTACTCACTTGAATCTTTATCTGTTATTTTAGGACGGTTGAATGTGTTTCAGAACCTTTATATTTAGGTTGATCCTTTATGATAATGATAGTGGCATGCTTTTCCTACATGAAAGATTGGTATAACTATATTAATATTGTTCAAGATCTATGTATTGAGGCTGATTCTTTCCCATAATTGTAGCAGCCAGATTTACCTAGATGAAAAAAGGTGTTGACTATCAAAAAATTAACTCTTTATGTATTTTATGTTGTGGCTTATTTTTTTTCTTTTTTAACTTCTAAGAGATTTCAAACATAGACTGATTTGAAAGGAGTGGTGAGAGAGCAAGATTAAGAGTGATTCCTTTCGGTTGTGGTTTGTGGCCATCTGTTGCATGGGGAAAAGTAAATTGATAGTTAGCGCGAGGACTCTATTTTGTTCCTTCGAGTTTCAGCAATCACAGAGGATTCATTTTCAAGCTTGAGTGGAGCTGATGATCCAGCTATGATGGGTCAGAAATGGTATTTTTGAAGAGTGTTTTTTCCTTTTTAATTATGCTTATTTTAATTGGTTCTTTAAGACTGTGTGATGCGGAGCAAAATAATTTGCTGGTCAGACAATCCAACTTTCCTATGATGTGCAGTTTTGTGGCAGTATTTTGGTTGCTTGGACAAATGCTAAGTTCAACCACTATGGGGTTTGGACTTGAATGCAAGTCTCATGTTTCTAGATTTTTTTCTGGTTGGTTTGGACTGCTTGATTTTGAGCCTCTGTTTGGGCTTTCTTTATCTTATATTTGATTGTGTGGTAATATAAATACCACCTGTGTCTTCACCTTAGAAACCTTTTTGGGTCTAGGGTCACTTAACCTGAAGTGCCTATGGCAAAAAGTACGTAGCCTCAACCAATTTGTCAGTGGCAATAGTATCATGTGCAAAAGATGATTAGGCAAATGCTAATGCAATGAAAGTCTGTCTGTCTATTCCACGGCATTCAAAATGTTGAAAAAATGTTGCAAGTTTTTTGTAATTTTCTTGAATTAGCAATTTTCTTTTCAAAATTTGCACATATAGCTTACATTTATATCTGAAACACATACAATTTATTTGAAATATATGCCAGTTTTCTTCCTTTAGATCACACATTTATCATCAAAGCATCTTTGTCTTAGTCAAAAAGACCAAAAAACTTTATTTTCATAATTAAATAAACTCAATACTATGACTAATCTGCAAGTGCGTAAATGAATATAAACAAGCAAAATATTATGCACCTTCTAAATTTTTTAGAAATGATGTACCTTGTAAAATCGACCCCCAACAGCTAGTGCAAGAGATTCATAATCATGAGCACCTAATGCATCTGATTGTCTCAGGAGCAATCCACAAGTGAAATCATTTGCAAATGAAACTAGTATCATGATTATAAATCCCCACACAATTCCAGTTTCTTCAAAACCCCAAGAAAGAGGGAGTATTGCCCTGCATTTATATGAGAAATTCATCATAGAAACAAGTTAATAATTCAAATAAGCTCTTTGTTTGTGAATTGCATATCAATTACAAATATCTTGCTCATTTGAGCATCAACATGAGACCAATAAAACCTCTTTACAAGAAAACACATCAGCTCCATATTAGAAGCCAACTTGGAAGACCGAAATTCACAAATTAGAATTCCACTTTAGATGTTGGGGAATTGAAGTTGGTTCTCTACATTGAAAACCCAATGTTTAAACCAATTAAGCTCAACCCTTTGGACTAAATAAACATTTTCAATAATCATAAATATACAAACTGAAATAGTCACGAATGGCCTCCCAAATAAAATAAATCTATCATACATCTTAATTCATATGAGAAGACCACTTTTATAATATTGTTGTTTCCAAGTTGCTTTGGACAGTTCTCTCTAGTTGCTTTATTACTATCCATGCATTTCAAATTCATTCAACTTTAAAAGAAAGTGACCTCTTAAATCCTATTCCATTAAATTATTTTGTGTTAAATATATATATATATTTATACTAAGATACCAATGCGGGCATCTGAAGGCTGGATCTGGATGCTGATGCGCACCGATGCGGATGCGGGCGCAAATGCCCTGTGGATGCCACCCGGATGCACATCACAGGCATCTGCATGCGTATGGATGCCTGTGGCAGGCATCCAGACGCATCCGGATGCTTGTGATGCGCTTCCGGGTGGCATCCACAGAGCATCCGGGAGCACCCACTGGCTGAGTGCCCAGAAAACATTAAAAAAATGTTTTTTTTATTCATTTTTTTGACTTAAAGCACTTTAAAACATGTGCTAAATAGATTTTTTAATCTACTTTGTTTTCTAAACCCTAAAACGACCCTAAAAGAGGTCTTCCAAACAATTTTTAGTTAATTTGTTTTGCAGCTGCACTTTTTTTTCATTTGCTCTCCATTTCTGCTTGTTGAAGGCAAATTGATTCTTGTTGAAAGGGATTGTTCGTAGGGCAAGGGATTGTTCGTAGGGCAAGGGATTGCTTCCACAAAGGAGTTTTGTGCATCTAAGGTAAGCATTTGATCCCATTCTTGAGTCCTTTAATGGAATGTTTTGAGATTTTGATGAATTTTTTCAAGTTTGGGAAGAAATTTTGCAAATTTTTTTAATTTTTAAAAA
>MU226188.1:3387199-3404465 GCA_018584345.1 Thuja plicata
TATATATATTTAATATTAATTTTTCATTTGAAAAATATTATACAAATATATAACAAGTATATTAAAAATTAAATAATTAAAATAAAATAAAATAATTCTTAAATAAAAATTAAATTTATATCTCCATAATATAATAAATAAAATAGTTTTAAAATAATAAAAAATATCTTTATATATTTTATATCATACATTTCATTTCCTTGTTATAATATAATTTATATTTATCTTAAGAAGAATGTGATCGCTTTAAACATTTTCGTTTTTAAATTATTTTTAACCTTCAATACTTCATATATATATTTATTAAGAATTTTTTATATTTTTTGAATGCAAAAGAGATTTGGAAGATAAGAAATTTTTTTGGGTAGTTTGGACAAGTTTGGAAATTTTTCCCTTTACATGTAATTGATAACTCTATGTTATATAATATTCTCCTCTTTATATTTATAATGAAAATATATTAAAAATATGTTATTAATATATATAAATAATATTTTGATGTGTGTAATTTATTGTGTGATATTCATGATTTATATGTGAACTTGTAAAATAATGATCATGTTTTTCCCTATAATTTAGAAAAAACACAAACAACTAATCTTATTTACAAAAGAATTTTGGTCGAAGTGGTTTTTTGTTATAACTTAGTTGAATTTACCTTTCATGAAATCTTCTTTCAATATTCTCTTGCTATAGAAGAAGATTGTGAAAACACATTTAGTAAACTTGAGAGATAGCCTTGAACAACTCTAGTTTTAGAATGCCAAGAAAAAAAAATTAGAGGTACACTCAAAACAATATAGTTCTTATTTTCATATATATAATAATCTTTGATGTAATTGGCATTCATCTTCTTCATGTTTCAATTATATTTCATACAGTGATGTTTCATAGATTAAAAGATATAGAAAATGCAACAATTAGACATAATAGATATTTATTCAAAGCTCTTCAATCAACTATGAAGTTATGCAAAAAAAAAAAAAAAGATCAAGAATGTTTGATATCAAGTGAATCCCTCTTGATAAAAACACTTGACAAAAGTATTGTCAACATAAATGGATCATTACTTTAAGAACTAGACTCGTGTGTACCCTCAAATTAAATAAAGTTGACAGGAAAGAATAGACTATAATAAATTTTGATCCCTTACACAATTATATTAATGTACAAGAAGAAGGATGAGTCAAGCCATAATAAATACAAGCAAAATGCCACTATTCATCTTATATAACAAAATAATTTTGTATTTGAACACAAGAAATTCTTGATTTGAAACAACAAATTTTCCACCAACAATAAAACAAAATAACTTTTTATATTTACATTGAACACAATAAATTCTTAATTTGAATCAACTAAGACATCAATTATAAAGCAAAATAACTTTAGATTTGCATTGAACCCAAGAAATTCTTAATTTAAAACAACTAAACTCCCACCCACTATAAAAACCTATTCTAAAGCGAATAACCATCTTAATGGTCAATTTCATGTACCATAGCATTGACTATCGTTTTTATCTTAAATAATACCTATAACCAAAGCGAGGATGATCATTACCCACAACCTAAAATATTAGAATTTATGGACCATTAATAAAACTAATTTAACCAGCAGTTGGGCCCGCCAAATTTATCTCCTGAAAACAGTATGCATATTATTTTATTCCTCTTCATGCTATTTTAATGAACAAATCCAAAATGCATAAATCGATTCTATCACCTATCTCTTATCTGAAACGAATCTCTCCAAGTAAAAACATAGAAAGGATAGTTGTCAATCATGGTGGGAGTTAAATCTTGAACAGAATGCGCCATCTAAAATTTCAACTAGGAAAACGTACTGTGAAAATCAACATTTCCATTTCAGCATTGTAGTGTTTTAAGACAGATACACCAAAAGGAAAAAGAGAACTAAAAAGTTTTAAATTGTTTTTTTCATTTCTGATTTAAATTCTGTGTGATATTAACGTTTCAGATGACACTCATAATTTATTATGAGGATGAAAGAAACAGAGATGATGATAAAAGTTATCATAGACAGTTCAAATCAGAAATAAAAAAGACTAACATTATAGACTGTAAAAATTATAATAGTGGTGAGATATTATACGTACCCTCCCATAATGCCGAGGGTGAGAGTGAGGATAATCCTGGACATTAGATTTCTATAACGCTTATTTCCCAAGATGAATAGCAGAGATGGCGCAACATCAAGCAGCCTGGGTTCGCTGGGTTCGAATCCCAGTTCCATCGTATTTACTCCTCCTGAGTTCTGTAAGTCCATATTTGCAACCACTTACCGCACTTATGTGGAAATGAGCTTCTAAGACGTGTTGTGTCACGGAGATACCTAGACGTTTTATAGGCATTTTCCACGAGATATATTACCTAGACGTTTTACAGGCAGAATCATTACCTAGACGTTTTATAGGCATTTTTCATGAGATCTATTCCAGGCTTTTTAAATTTTAATTTTAAAACATATTGTTTATATTAGGCAAGTAGTGGGGGTTGCGTTGGAATGCACCATATGAATCTTTGCTGTATACAGATTCGTGGTCGGGAATTTCAAATTCTTAAACGGCCCTAGTGGGCGAGGAGAATTTTAAAGGGGTTCTCGTGACCAGACGATGTAAGGTGTAGATTCATTCCTGAGAGTTTGGAGTGGATGCACACCTTCCCGTACAGCAGTTGTCTGAGCCTCTGCAGTGAATTTCGAATATTCGGTAGAACAACTTTTGTCCTCCTTGAAGGTCCGTATTCCAGACATGTTGTTTTCTAAAAAGAATTGTTAAATTAATATTCATCGCCACAACTTTTAAGGTCTAAAATATATTTTAACTTTAATGTATAAACTATTACATTAATTTTTATTATCATGTGCTAATCATTTAAAAGGAAGATCTTTTATAAAACAAAGTGGAATATTTAACATTTACTTGACATCAAAATATTCATCTTTTGTATTACTGTTTTGTGTGCATATAAAAGACTACTATGAAAGATCAGAATCTAAATATTCAAACAAATTTTATATATTCTTTTTGGATTTGATGAAAGATTTCACTTTTTGAATTTTATATGTATACATAGTAGTCATTTGTATTTATACATGTGAACTTTATGAGCATACAAATAATATTTAAAATATATGAAATTTTTTGATAATGTTTACAAGATCAAGTGGCTTACTGATTAAGACTCAAGTGTTTAAGATATTTTCAAACGTTTTCTTATTGCAAACCTTCCCCTCTGAATCTTAATAAGAAAACTATTAAATTTACCAAGCCTCACTTCTTCAAATAAGACAATTGGGCTTTCCACTTTTAGGTTGTTTTCGTACTAGATTCATGTACATTAGAAGCTATGCACTCAATGATAAAGTGTCATTCCATCTCTACCAACTCCACACTTTTGAATATGCATGGACTCATTTTCTATTATTTCTTAGGTATAACTCACCTACCAATCTAGTACCAAAGATGATATGACTAGCATTTGCACCAAAAAGGGGTGCAAGGGGTTACGTCGATAGAAAAGTACATGTAACCCCTATTGTACTAAGAAGTTATATTCTTTATTGTTTATATAACATTCTAATACAAATTTGAATTACATGCATTATTCTCTTAACATTTAAAATATTTGTGTATTATATTTGCCTATGATTAATTGAAGCAGTTAACTCGCGTACTGGAGACATACCGAAAAAATCGTCAAAATCAGACATACTGTTTAGGACCTTTAGGTGTGTGAAGTTAGAGCGTGCGGGTACTGGGTCCTTTCCCTAGATAAATGAGTCTGAAAATTGGATTGATAATCCCAATACGAATTTAGAGTGTGATTCAGTTTCTTTTGCAATTTTTTTTTTTTCAAAATATAAACAACATCATCCAATGTAACATGGCTATAAAGCTGAAGTTTGCACGTAATAAATAGTGGACAATGAAAAAGAATCCACATACCAGGTGTATATGGTTGTTGTGGTCATTGCCAAAACTGTGTATTGCCACGAACTATTATTTGGGAAGTTTATCAAGCTGCCTCCACAGAACTTGCAGTAGATTAAATGAAATTGACCTTATTCAGCACATGTTGATGTTTGATTAGCTCGTTTAAAGAAGAGCGACATAAAAGATGTCATTGCAAAGGGAGTTGGACTAAAAGGCCAGGGCTAGAGAGACTGTAGTGCCTCGAGGCATAGGAGGAAACAACTTGGATGCTCAGGAACGTCTTATAGAAAGTAATTAGTTACACCATCACTTAACTATAAATTGTTAAGGTTTCTTCAGTAGGCATTAGATCTCATCAAAACCCATTCAGGTAAATCATTCCGCTTACTTTTGAATTTATCATTTTTATATGTAGCTTGTCAATGATGGTATTCATTTCTTCCATTAATTTGTGTATCCCATGTGATTTCAGGAATACAAAATTGTGCATTTTTTCCTATTTATTTCAAACATTTTTCCTGCACTTTTAGTTGCATTGGTAAGCTGGTCTTTCATTTATCGTTGATTTTATGTTTTACCGGAGCCACAAGCCCTTGAATTTGGGTTTTTGTGGAAATAACTTATGTGGATTATTTAGAGCGATGAACTTAATTTATTTACAAAAGCCAGTAACAAGCCCTTGAATTTGGGTTTTGGTGGAAATAACTTACGTGGATTATTGAGTGACGAACTTAATTTATTTAAAGAAGCTAGTATTTGTGGAAGAATATTTAAAAGAGCAAATTTCTCATCGACAATAGTCTGCTACTTCAAACACCAAGCTATTTTCATATTCAAAATAGAGATTGGGTGGAGTATTCCAACCATTTTCAAAAGAAAGAAACGTGATCGACCCTCTGCCCATAAGATCCACTTTGGAAAGAACACTACCAGATCTCGGTTTATAAATTGGTGAGCATGAGCATGGCGTTGATTCATCATTGGTGGACAATGAATTAAATGCTTGAATACTACTGTTAAAACAAGAAGTAAATCCAGAGATATTACAGAAGTATCAACACAGATACAAGGAAAGGAAGCTACTGCACTCTCCAATGGGGTAAATACACCTCCAACTACATCTGCAGGCAACCCTTCTCAATCTCAAGCGCAAAGGAGAAGTAGAAGGTGTTGGGTCTATTGATCTACATAAACGGTTTGTAAATGCACTGCAACAACTCAGTGGTTCGAAAGGTGCGCTCATTGTAATTGGGGTTTTTCTTGTAGCCTGGTATCATCAACATTTTTGGTTCATGAAACGGGGCACCTATTTGCTATCGTCTCCAATGCTCTTTATTCAACTCCCTTTCTCAATCTAAAATCTGATTTGATTTCATTTTTAGTGGAATCTGATTTGATTTCGTAAAATTTGATTTGATTTCATATTAAAATCAGATTTGATTTGATATGCATGACTCATCGATAGACTATGCATGACTCATCAACGGACAAGCAGTTTTCAATGAGAAAAACCATCCACAAAACATTTAGTGGTCTGGTTTTAAAGTGTCAGATAGGTATTTCCTGAAAGCTCACGCAATATATCCTATCGACTAATTAAGTCATTAAATAACCAATTGACAACTTCACTTTATCACCAACACTTGCACATGGAGGAGGTGCAAGGGTTACGTCGATAGGAAAGTACTTATAAGTTATTATATGCAAGATTTATATACAATCTTATTCAAAGCCTAAAAATATATAAATATGTATGTATTACATATTTGATCATAATGAATGAAATTTTATTTTGTTGGATATTTCAACTTTCAAGATTATGAAGTTTATTTTACTTGAAGATTGTAATGGAGGTGAAATGGTTATGTTGATTTTATAAAGAATAACACTTCATGCCTAGGCTTGTTTGTATAATTCAAGATATCATTTTCTCAATCTAAACTAAGTAATGTAAAATAATTTATCTTTTAGATATAATTAAAATAAATACATTTTATTAAAAATTCTTAAAAGTAGTAATATTTGTTATTGTAGAATCCTCCACAAAATTAAGTAAAAATAACATTTTGACATACAACATTTAAAGTTAGAAAAATCACGTTGTAAAGAATAAAAATAAAATAAAAATTATTTTTTCTAGAATGGATTTCAATTTTGTTATAACAAGAGCATCTACGACCAACCAACCTATCATCAAAATCAATATTGACAATCATTAACCATAACTATCTATTAAACACTAATAGTCATGATTATTTGATTTGAAATGATAGATTACTTATAGAGATTGTGATTATTTTATCAATGGTCACAAAGGGTAAGCATTGCATTGTCAAACAAAGTGTTTTTTCCCTCTTCCTTACCAAGATTTGTATTTAAATGATTCTTCAAAGAAACATAACTATGTGGTGAATATGTTCTAGAGTATAGACCTACATCTTTAAATGAATACTTCATTTGTATGGAAAGCCACATGCCTTATTAACATTTTGACTTATATGTGATGTCATACATGTAGGGCTAATGAAATACCTTGTTTCCAAAGAAATTTACTAAACTTTGGTTATGTAAGTATTTTATCAATTCAACATCAGTAGATCCCATTTAAAGGGATTATTCACATAAATATCTACACAACATACATATGTTATTATAGAGATATTCATTATATACAAGCAAAATTATTCACATAGAATCAATAATGAATGCTCCCAATTTCTTCTTCCAAGCTCATGTCCTAGAGTGTAGATATTTCCCCTGTCAAGCCGTACTTGCATGATATTAAAACACAAGAGGTACCAATTCTCTCTACCATTGAGATTCATTTTCTTTTAAACCAAATTCTATGACTCATGGAACATTGTGTATAAGACAAACCTCATTACTTGTACAAATTTTAAAAGAATATTACTAAATTTTCAATAAAATATTAATGATTCATTACTAATTTTGCCCATGGATTAAAAGTCTACAAGTCACTTACAAATTTGAATTAAAGTAAATCCTTTTTATCATTTCACACACACACACACACACACACACACACACACACACACACACAAGTCACTTACAAAGTTGAATTAAAGTAAATCCTTTTTATCATTTCACACACACACACACACACACACCATCTTAACTCCTTTATCTAAATTACTTTTTTTTCACTATATTGTTCATTTTGAAAGATAAATTTAATTTTTTATTTAAAATAAAATTGTGAGTCAGCAACAACACATTAACCATTTAATAGTTATTGAGGGATATATGTATCAAATTTATAATTTAATTGCATTCACCTTTGACTCCCATCCTAGTGAGTAGGGGGCTAATATTTTCATAAATTACACTTTCAACTTGTATATCCACAAAACTCAAACTATTTGCAATATTTTGTGAGAAATATATACACCATTATTCTCTCCTTTTTCCCAAGAAAAAATGTTACCTTGTGAGTAGTTCTTTATCAATTTGTATTTTTCACTTTGTGTACTATAGTGTGGGGAGTTCCATTAAGGACATGATGTAGCTCTTAAAATTTGGCATTGCAATTGTTGTCATTAATGTTCAAATCTTACCTGATCATTGAACTCACATACAATATATTTACTGAGTGTTAGGCTGGGGTTCTATTAGAGGCAACATTGACATCTATATTTAAGGTGAAGGAGGTCACACAAAATAAAAAAAATTTGCAATTTGCAATATTTTTGTGAGAAATATATACACATCATTATTCTTTCCTTTTTCCCAAGAAAAAATGTTACCTTGTGAGTAGTTATTTATCAATTTGAATTTTTCACTTTGTGTATTAAAGTATGGGGAGTTCCATTAAGGACATGATGTAGCTCTTAAAATTTGGCATTGCACTTGTCGTCATCAATGTTCAAATCTTATCTAATCATTGAACTTACATATTGTATCTTTATTGGGTTTCAGGGTGGGGTTCTATTGGAGGCAGGGTTGACATCTATATTTAAGGTGAAGGGAAATAAATAAAAAAATCGCTACAAGATTTAAGTGGGTGGAAAATGTGGTGGGTTAGAAATTTATCTAGCAGCTTAGGCTTTTTCCTACCACATGTCAATTTGATGAAGTTATTCAAAAAATTTCAATGAATTTTTTTATTTTCTATATTTATTTACTTAGTTGTGAGACCATCATTGTCTATATAGATATTAGAGCTTAAAATTTTAAAAATAAACCGCATCACAAAACTCATAGGACCACTTGTTTTAAAATTATCCTAAAAAATCTCAGAAATACATAAATTTAAATGATTTACAATAAAAAAAAGTAAAAAGATAATCCTTATAGCCTCCAAAGATATGAAGCTAGCCTCAATAAATCTCAACGTCAAACACCAAATAAAAAATACTAGTGCCTAGGAAAATCTTACACTATTTCCACTACTAAGCTTCTGAACAACTTATCTTAAACCTGTCACTTCCAAGTATAAAGTGCAATTTTAAGATCATTTTAAAACATTCAAATTGATTCCTTTAACAAGGTTTTAACTTAATAGTACTTCTACATATTTATATCCATACCTATTATGTGAACATATTAGGAAAGTGTCAACAAAACAAACATCAAAATATTATTGTTAGCTTTCTAAAGAAATTTTCATTTTAGAAATGTATCTCTGCCTTTAATGATGTATAGAAAACTATTCAGACCTACAAACTACCACATCCCAAGCATCTCATTCTGAACACAATTTATCTTTCCCCAAATAAAAGTAAAAATACTACAAACTCATTTTGGGAGTTCAGCCAAAAACAAACATATCACAACTTAGATCAATTAGCATCCTGGAGCTACTTCATGTTTTCTCTACTAAGAAATTATTTCCAAAAAGGCATTGAATGTTTTAAGAAAATAAATTAGAAGATAGTTGCATACAAATGCAAAAAAAAATTACAACCAATATCACTACTATCTCTTCCAATTTTCCTAAATTCGACAACTTTAATAATAGAGGCAATTCTGGCTCAACCTATCAGATAATTTTTTCTATAAAATTTTCTCATAAAAAGCATGTTTTTTCTCACTGCCAGGACACATGCTAGAGGAAACAATTGGATTTTATCTTCACTTTGGACATTTTAGAAAAGACGGAAAAAAAAAGAAAAAAAAAAGGAAAGGTTCCCAAAAAAATTTCAAAAAATAAAACTTTAATTTGTTTGATATGTGAACCAATCATGAGAAGTTAAGATGGGTATCAAAGTAGATACATTTTTGTTCTCTCTAGTCTCCATCTAAGGTCAGCTAGTATGCAGGTATAACACACAAAAATATTAATCATCCATATTGCGCCCAACTTAAAAAGGTTACCCTCAACCAATACAAGAATTTGGTTCAGCGGAAGATGGAGAAAAATAAAGAGAACTAATGGAGGTTGTATCTTGTTCACCATCACCTTCCTCTTACCTTATTATTCCATTTATTTCCCCTCCTCATTAAAAAAAAATAATTTTGATGGAACATGTTCATGTGCTAGTGCAGGTAATAATTTTCCCAGTCTGTTGCGGATGACTTTGTGTGGCCTAAGAGATTATAGACTATTTGTAGATAACTTTGTGCAACATGTAACCTCTGCTTTACAACACCTTGTTAATAGATTAAATAGCCGTTGCAATTTTATTTATGTGTCTTGGACCTCAGGTTCCACATTCCTGCATTGTCCAAGCTTACAAGAATGGTCATCCACGGTCTTGGGTATACCTTAAAAACCCATCAATTTTATTTTTTTAAATTACCACAATGAATAGAAGAATTTGAATGAGGTGTATATACTCTATATATACATTCTGATTCATAAGTGTGTGTGTGTGTGGATGTTAGGGGGGAGTTTGTTTCATGTGTAGAAGAACATGATTAATTTGGTGACAAACTTGGGTTGTGCATTGAGCAACTGTATAGAATAAATTGTAGCCCTTCCCGCTTCCTGGTGTCCATTCTCCTCCATACATTTTGTTAATTTTTTTTTAAAAATGGGTGTTTTGAGAAATGAAATAAAAAGAAGAGAATGGGAAAAAATGTCATCAAGTTTAAGATTTGTAACTTAACCTGCTACAAAGAGAGAGTACCCATCTAAATGCAATGAATGAATGGCGTTCTCATAATTTTGGAAAACCATCTCAATAAGCTCCTTGTACGCTCTAGAGATCACAACAGTCTACAGATAAGGAGATTTTCCATCTAGGTTATCAGGGATGCTGCCTAAGGCAAAATTTCCACCAATGTTGTAGTAATCTGCAAGCTTCAATGGTGTATCAAGTTGCACAAAGTAAATTTCATTCACTATATAGTGTTGTTTCCTATTGATGAAGGGGCCTTAGTTTGGAAGCTTGATGGTTCTAGAAATGGTAATGTTTCCATAATGGTATGATCCTTGGGGATTAGGATGAGACCCACTCACTATCAAGTTCCATCTACACAACAATTGCTTTGCTTTATTTAAGACATAAATGAGGAAATAAAAACAACAATAAGCTCATATAAATTCTCTATCCCTGGTAGAGAATACCATTTTCCTAGGCTAGCTTCTCAAAAATATCAGATTGGGTCTATTTTAAGAACATTATTCCCTTTTTATCCCTATTTTCATTGGCATGCCCACATGCCCTTATCATTGTAATCAATCACATATACTTGAAGGATATGAAGACATCTTGCAGTAATCTTAGAAGAACATATTGGTTCTTCACAATGCACATCTATATAATAGTACCTTTGCATACTACAAGCATGTTGCATATTATATATTAAACA
Organism: Thuja plicata; assembly: GCA_018584345.1. Lineage (NCBI taxonomy): Eukaryota > Viridiplantae > Streptophyta > Pinopsida > Cupressales > Cupressaceae > Thuja > Thuja plicata. The sequence continues at coordinate 3,397,932 of MU226188.1, forward strand.
TAATCCTTTTAGGGTATTTGTCATGTAAGTATAGGAACTTAGGGAAAAATTAAAGTTGGAATTGGATTTTGGCATAGGTTTATTTTGTGCATTCCTAATCATCTTGTGTAAACAAAAAAAAACAAAATGCAAAACCTCAAGCAAGTAAGATTAGAACCAAACCCAATGGATGTCGCCTGGTTAATATACCAATCATTTTATGGAGTTGGCCGCATAGAATAGGTCTAGAAACACCCTTCTGAAGTTGAAAATTCCTATCCCAGATAGAATAGGACTGGTGAAGCAAGTAGATGCAACCATATAGTAGTTTTGAGGTGCCTGGTCAACAGTAACCAGAACAGAGTAGCTCTAACCATTAAAGCAATCACCAAATAATAGTAACCTGTTAAAAGGTTGTTTTGCAAACATCTATGGTGGAGTTTTGTGGGAACTGTCCAGCATGGAGTTTCATCCACAGTGGCAAGATTTGGGAAAAACAACTAAAAAAACTTGAGACCATCCCAAGTCACTCACCTCAAATTTCTGCACAAATCGTGTCTTACTATGAACAATTCCAATGAATGAAATGGGTAAAGTATGCAAGATAAATTTACCAAATTACAACAACATTTTTTTTATATAGAACGAACCAAAACCAAAACCCTTTAGCTGATGATTCAATCCATTCTAAATAAAAAAGGAGATCTGAAAAATTGGGGCTCTAGAACTAACAAAAGTACTACATGTATGCAGTAAAGATTTGGAAAAATTAATTTTAAATGCAAAATTATAAATTTGATATGCATTTACCCAGTATAACTCGTGGATGTACAATAAGGAAACATTAGCACACACTAAAGGTTTTATGGCTTGAGTCAGGCATTTTTCCCACAATGATCAGACATAAGGAAGCGAGCGATAAAGTTGATATGACTGTGAGCTGATGAGTAACTATAGACACCTAAATTTGATTAATCATATTTAATTAAATTTAATGCCTTCCTAGAACATTATCAATTAAATAATTACATGTTTATTTGATTAATTTATGTTATCCCCTAGCTCAATTAATTCAATTAATTAGCTATAGTCCAATTAATTATCAAATGACAACCCATAGTCTAATAATTAATTAAATCTCTTTTCCTATATTAAGTTGAATGAATATATTTATTTGTTTAACTTAATTCATAAATCCCCCTTTATCCCACTTGTGAATTAAATATTATATTTAATTTAATTTGAGCACATGGATCCTAACTTTAACCCTTAAACTAACCACGCTCAACCACTTAACCCATGGTTCCAACTCAACCCAACCCATTCACACATGTACTAACTCTTCCTTATTAGTTAATTAACCACAATTAAATAAGTAACCCTTCCACTCATTCTCTCTCCTCCCATCACATCTCCCCAATCACCCCACTTTTCCTCTAAACCTAAGCCTAATCACTCCCTAAGCATTTGCACAATCATAATCCAAGGATTAAGAACTCAACCTCAACCCCAAAGTCAACTTTCATGTCGCATCCCTCAAATCCCCAACCATATGCATTTAAGTCTTCCTTAAATGCTCTTACATCCCTCTTACACACTCCATCCATCTCTTACATCTTTCTCCCCTCTCACATCTCCCAAAATGGTCACATTCCCCCATTCTTCCAAACCTCTCTCCCTGTGACACTTGTCACAATGAGAGGTATTTGAGAAAGCATAATTCATGTGCTCTCCCTCAAATGCATCTTGACACTTCCTCAAGTTTGCATCTTGACCCTCCATTTCTCCCTACATTTGCCTATAAATTGACCCCTTCACTCTTCCATTTTCATCCAACATTGAAGCAAAGTCATAATGCCCATTTGAAGAACAAAATCATCATCCATAACATCATTATGCCAAAATATCTCCATATCCATTGAAGCTTGAGCATCATTCTTTGAGCACACATCCAAATCTATTGGAAAAATCTACTCAACAAGAAGGTTCTTCATTGGTTAAAAGAGGTTTGCATACCCTTAGGCCCTTTCTATTGATTTGCTTTCTTTACATTGTCCAAATCTATATGTTACTTTGAAGTATTTATTTAAATGCGTGACTAGTTTAGGTATTCCTTTAACTTCTATTTCCTTGCACACATTTTGGCACGCTCCTCTCCGAGGAACTACCACAGGTATAGGCCTCGTCTGTCTAACCACTCGTCCTCCTCTCATCTGCCTCTGAATTGCAGCCAAGGTTGCTTCTCGTCTAGCTTTATCTTCCTCCACTGGTAATCCTTACCTACCCACAGCACGAGGTCTCCTAAAAGAACTCAACCCCAACCCCAAAGCCAACTTTCATGTCACATCCCTCAAATCCCCAACCATATACATTTAAGTCTTCCTTAAATTCTCTTACATCCCTCTTACACACTCCATCCATCTCTTACATCTTTGTCCCCTCTCACATCTCCCAAAATGGTCACATTCCCCCATTCTTCCAAAATTCTCTCTTTGTGACACTTGTCACAATTAGAGGCATTTGAGAAAGCACAATCCATGTGTTCTCCCTTAAATTCATCTTGACCCTTCCTCAAGTTTGCATCTTGACCCTCTATTTGCCTATAAATTGACCCCTTCACTCTTCCATTTTCATCCACCATTGAACCAAAGTCATAATGCCCATTTGAAGAACAAAATCATCATCCATAACATCATAATGCCAAAATCTCTCCATATCCATTGAAGCTTGAGCATCATTCTTTGAGCACACATCCAAATCTATTGGACAAATCTACTCAACAAGAAGGTTCTTCATTGGTTAAAAGAGTTTTGCATACCCTTAGGCTCTTTGTATTTATTTTCTTTCTTTACATTGTCCAAATCTATATGTTGCTTTAAAGTATTTGTTTGAATGCCTGACTAGTTTAGGTATTCCTTTAACTTTTATTTCCTTGCACATGGTAACAATGGATCACGCCCCACTTTATCTATGATAAATAGCCATGATGATAAATTTGGTCTTAAAAAAACCCATGGTCATAAATAAATTCCTCTGTGTGACCATCCACTTCCTCCTCTGTTAATCGCATGAAAAAAGAATGAGCCCTTGTATCGAAAGCTTCATATTTCACCCTCTTCGTATTTATGAAAGATTTAGTTTGCCTACATATTGATTCAAAGATCTGATTTCATCCAGATAAGGTTTGGTTTGATCCGATCAATGATTTTCTTAGTGACTGAAAACATTAGGCGAGCAACTGAAAACCACTAACCAACTTACCACCAGTATTCTCAGCATGAGACAGGTTTTCCCTGTGGCTGTACATGAGCGACCTCGCAGGGAAAGCCTATCGGCTAATTAATTGTAGCTCTCATACATGGTACACTTTATTTTAACCAATTAATATTTATCACTAACCAAGCAAACTTCCTAGGTGTAATATATATTTTAATTTTATTATATATAAAAAGAATTACCTTGATTATTTTTTGTTTTTTTGATAGGCAAAGGTCGAAGCCAAGATAATTTTATTAATCAAAATTTTAATTACAAAAGTGTCCGTTCACTGCGAGCACTGGTAGGAAAGAACGGAGAAGAAAACCTCCTATCTTTCTCGGGACTAAGTCCAAATCATACAAAATAATTGAGGGGCATACCGCTTATTACAAAAATTCTCATAGAGAGTCTATCACAATTTATTATGAATTCCATAATCTATCCAGAAGCATAACATAAAAAAACTTTTGATACATCTTGTCATGCTCATACCAAAGAGGCTTCATTGTTGCTTCTTCTTACCTACATCACATAGATAAAAAACAACTTTTCTTCCACCTAAGGGTTAGCAAGAGGGTATTGGCTAATATAAAATAAATATAAAGACTAATTCTAACCAAGAATCACATTACTAAATACTATAAATCATTCCAAATAAGTATGTATACCAGAAGACCATAACGCTTCTCTAATAAAAGATTAAACATCATTGTGACTACTGAGATGTGGATATGATATCATCCTACCAATGGTACTTGTACTTTATTATTCTTTAAAAGGAATGATCTTCCTAAAAGCTATTCCATTTTAATTTCAGCCTAGCTAGAGAGAGAGAGAGAGAGTGTGTGTGTGTGTGTGTGTGTGTGTGTGTGTGTGTTAAACTACTTTGATGCAAACTTTTTGACTATAAATATTGATTGATCTTTGAAAGCATTATCTATAACTTGTACCAAAAGGACCATCCTGTACTAGCCCCTATTTAGTGAACAAAACCCTTGATAACACAAGTCATCCATTGGGTACCACCATAACTAAACCACAATAAATTGAAGAGACTATTTATAAAGGGGTAGGTACAGACTTATAAAATTATATAATATATAAATAAATAAATTATGTATGTAAATATATATATCAATATACGTGTGTGTGTGTGTGTGTTGGTATCTTGATATATATATATATATATATATATATATATATATATATATATAAATATAATCTTTTATTAATATTATTTACTATTTTATTAATATAAATTGCCATCTTGAGTGTGACTTACCTGTCTTCACCTAATATTCTTTCCAACAAAGGTGGAAGCAGCCAAAATTTAAATCTCTATTTAAAGTTAAGAAGAGCCAAAATAGTTAGAACATAGACTCTATAAAAGATAGACCAACCAGAAACCAGGCCATCATTTGGACATAATAGGAGATTAAAACTCTGCAAAATTTAACCAGAAGCAAGACATGTTCCAAATGTTCGAAACTAGTGTGGAGATCTACTAAGAGATTTAAAATTTAATAGGGCTTGGGTCATGTTATAGAATTGACTATACATAAATGGTTTAAAGTTTGTGGCGTATTATTCTTGATGGAACTTACCTTATAAATCCCTGATTATGTTCCTTGATTTTTTATTAGTATCTGAAAGAAATTTGATTCATTTTTTGTTGCATAGTGTAAGGTCTGTTTCTAAGTAAACTGCATAATGCTCTATAACCAACTTAGCCTTAAAAATGTAATGATAAGATTTCCATACCGAGTTATAGACTTTGAACGAGAAGCCCCAGGTTAACGAAATAAAGATTAATTTAAAGAGCAATATAAAGATGGCCTAATCCTCACTTATAAACGAAATAAAAAGATATTGCCTGTTAATATGATCCTTATTGACTAATGAATACTAAACTGATGAGAACCAGTCATTCTACACTGAAATATACCTAAGGATATCACTATGTATGTTTATACAGATATAAATATTAAGATATGGATATAACATCAATATATATATATATATATATATATATACACATTTATGTATAAATACATATATAACTTTATGTGAAAATATACACAAGAATATATAAAAGAATCAAGGAAAATATATATAGAAATATATTTGTGTGTGTGTGTGTGTGTTTATATATATGTATATATTCATAAATGTGTGTGTGGGTGTATCAGTGATATAATAAAATTTGGAACAATGAGGAATACGTTGAGACTGAACACATTAGGAAAGGAAGGTTAATCTCTTGCCAGGGGAAAATTACATTATTTATTAGGAGTGGAAGGGAAGCCATGAGCGGAAAAGAGCACTTATCTATCATTGTCTTAGGAGAGGTCAAAAGCCATTTCTTCTATTAATCTCACTCTTTTCCTCTTACTGTATCCACCCTCCTCCAACCAAACATCTAATGATTCATCAGATTCAGAATCACTGAAGCTATCCATATCTGTTTCTCCCACATCATCCTCATGCAAGTACAAGTAAAACCAGTTCTCCACTAAGGGATTCTTAATATGGATAAAGAACATAAGGAAATCTAGGTTTCTTTTTACTACAGGTCCCCTGTCTAAAAAGGTCATGAGATCTTCTACTATTAAAATAGGCAAGGCCGAATCTCACTATCTCTAGTGAAGGGCCCATCATAAAATCTTGGGCGTGTAATAGTACAGTCTTCTTTAATGTTTCAGATGACTTTGTCCAGGTTCTCTAGATACTTCCTTTTGAAAATCCTTGCACATAATCTTCATATATTCTCCTTATCAGAATCCAGGTAAACACCCGATGTTATAAATGTGTGTGTGTATTTGGGTACCTGTCAGATCAACACAAACACTTCAATAGATCGTTATATTAGCAACATGGGGTTAGTGAAAAACATAAAAACATAGGAAACCCACTAAAATTGATCTATTGCCTTCTAACTAGAAAAGAGTGTGATTAGTTGCATATCAGCCCTCAGAATATGCTCCTAAATCAGTGACCAATACTATCCTAGCATGAAGGATTTTAGTTGAAAACAAGCTAAATGATGGAATAAGCATGCATTTAAACTATAAAAGATGAAATAGAACTAACAACTAGTATGTAATGAAATAGCATGTAATCCTAGCATGAAAATGGCAGCATAACAATGCAATTCTAATCTTGAGTGAAGACTTATTTGCTCTCAAAACAGGCTTCTATTTATAGAAGAATGGGAGAGAGAGGGGGGGACAAGGTTCATTTATGAACTAGGAGGCCCAATAAATGAATATGTAAGAGCTATTAATACCTAAGGCATTA
>MU226188.1:3468240-3481392 GCA_018584345.1 Thuja plicata
ATTAGAATTCGCATAACCCTATTCCAATTTTTAATTTTGGAACCAAACAGGGAATTGAACATTTTGGGAATTCGGAAATGCCAATTCCCGTTCAATTCCAATTCCACCCCTCAACCAAACGGGCCCTGAGTGACTGAGATCCTTGTTGTATACCACCCCTTTTCTCACTGATATCTAATATGGCATTAAAGTCCCCTCCAAAAATGTAGTTACTATTATGTGTAATACAATAATTTCCAATTTCAGTCCATAGATTCTTTTTACTGATGGTTGTTATTGGACCATAGATATTAATCATAAAAAAGGTTAAGGAGCTATTAATACTCTACACCCATCCACGCATCCAATTATTTTCCTTAATTTTCATTTCAATTTTTACTTTCCTTGGATCCCAAAACATAGCTAATTCTCTAGAAGCAATTTCTACATTGACACTATCTATTTTCCATATACCTAGTTTTCTACCAAATTTAAGCATATCTTCTTTATTGAGTTTTGTTTCTTGAATTAGTAAAATATTAGAATTTATTATGAAGTTAAACTACACTTTAGTAAGCATTATTTGTTAGGGGTATTTAGTCCCCTAACATTCCATGTAGTTATCCCCATTTATCCTTGGGAATGAACTTCCCCTTCCCTGCATGAAGTATGGTGGTCAAATCAGCTTGATTTTCTTCTTCTCCATCTAATTTCCTTAAATCCTTAGTTGATTTACTTCCTCTCTTTTTCTATACTTTTCCAAAATTGGGACTATCCGCACCATTTACTGTTATATCAATGCCTAACTTGCCATATTTATTATTGGCCATTTCCATAATAAAAGGATCACAGTCCTTGTCAATTTCTATATACATATCTCTGTTTATTCTCTCCATAAAATTATTTGTGAATTCCTCACCCAGAGATTCTAAACCTTCTTCATACTCTTTCCTAGTGAATTTATCTTCATAATCATATCGAATTCCCATGATATTGTATATTGCCTCTAACTCTTTCAAAATCTGATTTGTCTCATTAGAAGTATTTTTCTGTATCAAATTCAATGTGAGATGGTATATCACATCATTTCTTAGTATTCCTGGCCTCACAATCCTTTGTATCCTAAGAAAAAGTATTTACATTTTTACTCTATTCCTACATATTGTACCACCTATTTAGCTCATCTCTTACCTTATCATGGACTGAGATAATCTATTCTAATAATCCTTCTAGAACCACCATATTTGATTCCATCTTCTTTACAATTTCTTCTTGGAATGGACAATCTCTGTGTGTATCTATGATAATATATTCAAAGGGTTCCTTGATGGAATCTTTTGATTTTTGTTCTATTATGGTTTCCATCTTTGTGTGCTCATCTTCACAATCCATCTCTAGAATGAATTCATCATTATTTGAATCATTTCCATTACCATGAGTGAGTTCATCTCTTAATATTTTTTGTTCCTTATAGATATCCTCTGATGTATTAAACTCCTCTATATAATTTTCAACTACCATACCAAGGATCTCCTTAATTTTTCTATACCTCCATTTACATTTTTATCACTTATTCCTGCTTCTTTTATTATCAGATTATTATGAAATTCCTCCAATATTTTTTTAGCCATAAACATCTTGTCACTAAATGGTATATCTGAATCCATTAAAGAGACATTGATTCTCTCTACTGCCAGTTCCCTTGTGTCTACAAAATTCTCCAATCCTATAGTTGTAATAATCTTAGTCTCAATGGTCTCTACTGCTTCCACATCTAAATCAATTAGAGGTGCCAATTCCTTACCATTACCTTCTAGGGTGATTGAATTCTTATCATATCCTTTGATTTCTGTATGTTCATCTAACAGAACCATCTCTTATTGTCTATGTCTAGAGAGGTTTGGGGGGATCTATGTATGGTAGTATTAATTGAGACATTATTTTTTGTATTAGTCTGAAATTCCAAGGGATATTCATGCTGGAGGTTTGAGGTTTTAGCCGAATAATAATAATATTCAATATATCCTGCATGAGTATTTTTAAAAATAGCTATATAATCATTTATGCACCCCTCAAAAAATTCAGGTTTAAGCTGATAAATTGATTGATTTATAATAAATTTTATTGGTTTTAGATTTTTAACATTCATTTCCTTATTTTTTAAGATTTTAACATTAGATGATTCCATATAGTTTTCTTCTATTCCCACTACTCCACCTAGAATATCACCATTTTTCATTAAAATCTTTCTATGAAGTAGTTCTACAGGTAAATTATGGATAATTACCCACCTAAGTGCTGTAATTGTTTCAAACTTATTTGGTTCAAAATTAGGTTCACAGTTTAGAAATTTGATGTTAAAACCTTCATAGAAATATATATACACACACACACACACACACACACACACACACACACACACACACACACACACATGTATATATATATGTATGTATGTATGCATGCATATACAACTAAAACAAGTAGATAACTAGAAAGAAAAAAATAAGAAGAGAAAATTCTAGTAAATTTTGATGACATCCCATATATATTGAATGTCCATAGTATTGTAGTCTTAAGTATATATATTTCTTGTATAGTTTTTAAAAGCTAAGAACAACTCATATTTTCAATCGAAACAAGAAGATAAGTAGACAACAAAGAATAAGCAAAGAAATTTCTAGTAAAATTTGATAACATCCCATGTATATACTAAATGTCCATAGTATTATAGAGTCTTAAGTATAAATATTTCTCATCTGGGGTTTAAAATCTAAGGATGACTCATACCAACACTAAGTTTAAAATGGGGCGGCAAAATATTACCTTATAATTCCATATATCCAAACAATATTACTAATAAAGTTATAGCTATCTAAAGTATCAACGAGGAGTAAAAAAACTAGAGTATCTTCAAATTTTAAACCATAAAATATCAAAATTACTCTTTGAAATATCAAAACCAATAATCCATTAAACATTCTCTTGATGAACAAATTTACATAGTATTTATATCTCCTCTACGTTATCTATAACTTCTTCCACCCCATCTATAATGAGGTATTCCTCAAGCCAATCTATGTTCGTTGGTGCCCTAATTTGAAAGATATGTATAAGAAAGTCAAGGTTTCTTTCAATTTGTGGTCTTTGGGCCCATAATCCATCCATTAATAAGCATCTCATGGTGCCTGGGGCATGATATAGCGAGGTCATTCCTAATATTTACCATCAGTCTGTTCATATCTAACATAATTTATTTAACCAAAATATGACGGGGAGATCTACTTCATAAGAGATTTATTTCTCTTCTCAAGGCCCTTTCTTTGGCCTTACTAGGGTAATTAGCCATACCCTAATCAGAGGACACTCCTATAGTTCCTCCACCCCAACTAGATCTCTCCAACAACTTCAAACACTCTTCAACTCTTCACAATTCCATAGTGCACCCATAGGTCCAATCAAGGCAAATATGCTCCTAGGCTATTCTAATCATGGAAATAGGTGTTCTCACTATTTCCCCTTCACTTTCAATCAATCTTTATCCACTCTACTAGGTTCTTTCAAAAATATTCCATCGAGTTCATAGTTTCCTAGTTTCTAGGCCTTGTAGCCTTTTTAGCTCAATTAGGCTTCCTAATTCAAAAAACTTGGAATACCTTCTAATCACCCTTAAAAACCCACCAAAATAATTGTGGATTCTTTCTTGGTTCAACCTAGGCTTCAACATTTTCTAGTTCTGAGGTCTCCAAAGTGTCTGTACACTGTATTTCCAAGAAACCCCTATTTTCAAGGGGTTTTAGGGCTTACAGACTAGTCTACAAAAAAAGGGATCAAAAGGTATTCAAATGAAATACTCCCCACTTATCCTCTTGTAAAAATGTCCTTGACACATGTCTCTACACTTCCAAGTTTGTGATTGGCACAAACCAATTCTTCTCATCACTCATTAACTCTTTGTAACTCTGCAATCACCTAGCCGGATGGCTCTGGACCCGCCTAGGGCTTGCTTGCAAAGATAGATCCCCTACTCAAATTGGACCACAAACACATATTTACACAATTTACAAGGTTCCCTTCTTAATTCCAAGTGGTCATAAATATCCACCCACAGGAACTAAAAAAGGAGCCATATTTACATAACTGCCTCTGAACAGGACATCAACCCTCGCAAACCAAAAGATTTACAAACTAATAAAGAAAAGTACCAAATTGCTAATATACCACCACAAAAATTATTTTAATGAACTCCTTTAAACAAAAATATCACAAAGATTCACCATTCAATCCATTAAGGTGTGGATGAAGGCTCTGTAACACAAAAACTATGAAAATCTTGCTCCTTCCAAGTTCATTCCATACAATCTGATCATCCACCCAAAAATTAGGGTTAATTTGGTCTTATATAACCTTTTCCCACATGATCATACCATAAGGTATGGATTTAGACCCATTTAAGTCTATATGCAACTTTTTAGGAAAATGTTGTCATGACAACTTTGCAAAGTTGCAAGTTGTCATGAGAAACTTTTGCAATTCTTGCAATTTTGCCTTTCCACTACTCCTAACTTGTCTAGATGGATTAAAAACAAATTTTTTTTTGGACCAGAACCATTTCTCGATCCCATCTAACTTCTCACTACTCATTTAGGAGTCTGGTCTACATTTTGACCAATTTTGAAGCTCCTGTCTCCTAGGACTAAAACCAAAAACAAAAACAAACTAAACACCTCCTATTTACAACACACACACCTTGGGACTCTTAACATAGTCCTTATTCATGGGTGGTTGGATAGAACCACCTACAAGCCAAAATTTCATAGGATCACTATTAGGACCCTAAGGTGCTCCTGCCCCATTCTCCCCTACAACAAGAAAGTCAGGGTACCTAAGGTGTGATAAATTCCAAACTGATGCCATATTTCTTGAAATCACTCTCTTCTATCCAAGTAGCCTCTGATTCAGGTTGGTGCTCCCACTTGACTAGATGCTCCATGTAGATCTTATGCCTAGTCTTCTTCTTCACTCTAGAATCTACAATCTTTTCAGCTTGAGGCTTAGTCTAGACAGGTACATTAAGTTCTTCCACATCCTTTGTCATGTTTGTACTATATTCCTGCTCTTTGACATCAGGGCCTTTGTATTTCATCAAATATTTCACAGTGAAGATACGAGAGATGGACTGTTGATGACAATTATTCAATTGTGTATTGTCATTGATGTTTACACAAATTTAGTGATGTTACACGATTGTCTAAACCTAAACCAAGCACAGTCAGTCTATGCCAATCTCTATCGGGCATTAAAGAAGACCAAGGTGATTTTTAGTTCTAACCGAGTTCACTCAGGCATTATAGTATTGGTTGGGCATTGAAGGATTTCAGTATTAACCGAGTTATGCTTTTAGTGTCAGCCAACTAACGACAATTTACATTTTATGGTTAACTGGTTATATGTAGCCGACATACTTAAGTTCTATTATTTATTTGGAAGGTTATTCAAGCTGACTTGACAAGGCTTATCATATATATATAAGGTCAAGTGTGGATTGAATGTGAGTAGAAGTAATAAGACAAAATATATGGCAGAGTTGTGATATGAAGAGTGAAGGCGAAATTAGATGGGATTCTGATTAAGGACATAACATACAGAGCTGCAATAGAATATTCAATCAGTGAGGATCAAGTTATAAATCTAGACACAGAGATCTGAATCAACAAAGACAATTGCTTCAACAAACAGTTCAATTCATTTGTACTCTCTAACAATTATAGTAGTGATCCAAATCTCTTAACAGAGTAGACTTAACAGTCTTTTATTAATACTCTCACAAGGTGACATTTCTACATTGAAGTGTTTGAAGACCTCTAAGAAGGCCACTCCTTACAAGGTGATTAAATCCTCTAATAGGGTCACACCTAATAGTGTGCATTGTAACCTTTAACAGGGTTGGCTCCTAACAGGGCTCACTTCAGAAGAGTGAAAAATAGTAACTAGTTGCAATTGGTGGTTTTCCCATATTGGGTTTCCACATTAAATCTTGGTGTTATCTGTGTACATTTTATTTTCTTTATGCTTTATTTTTATGCAATTAATCACTAAAGGATAATCACAGTTAATATTTTAAGATTTTCTATGTTAATCGAGTGACAGTAGAATATTTGTGTTAATCGAGCATCAGTGATAAGTTTATTTAAGACATCTAAGGGACTTGGATTTTTTTTGTGGTAACTGATTCACCCCTCCCCTTTTAGTTACTCAACCCATTTCCAACAATGGACATCTCTTTGGGTAGGAACTTGTATGCATTCATTCCATACTTAGCCAACACCTTGCATGGGCCAATTCTCTTCATATATAGCTTGCTTGGAATTCCTTTCTGGAGCCTGGCTTTGTTTAGATACACCATCACCAAGTTTCCTACTTCAAATTGTAAGTCTCTTTTCCCTTCATCTACCTTAGCCTTAAGCTTCTGATTGGTGTCCATTAGAGTCCTCTTCAATTGCTCATGGACCTCTCTCATAGACTGACCAAAGTCATCTGCATGTCCACTGATCCTTTCATAACCTTTTAAGTCTCTAAGTTCAAAAATACCCCTTGGATGTAATCCATACACAATTTCAAATGGACTCTTACCTGTAGTCCTATTTGTACTGTCATTGTAGGCAAATCCATCTTGAGGGATGAATTTTTCCCATCCTTGCCCATACTCCTTAGTTAGACACCTTAACAAATTTCCAAGAACTCTGTTGATTACCTTTGTTTGTCCATCCATTTCAGGATGATATGCAGAGCTATGTGCTAATTTGGTTCCCAATCTTGTCCATAGTGTTTTCCAGAAGTGCCCCATAAAATTCACATCCCTATCTGAGATAATACTGGTTGGCAAACCATGTATCCTTAATATTTCCTTAAAGAAAAGATGAGAAATGTGACTGGCATCATGGGTTGTCTTATAAGGGATAAAATGACTCATTTTACTGAATCTGTCTACTACAACAAACACACTATCCAAACCAGTTTGTGTCCTAGGTAACCACACTATAAAATACATGCTTATTAGGTGTGGGTAATGGTTGATAGAGTCCTACATTTGAAGATGTTTTCTCTGCTTTTTGACATGTCCCACATTGTTCTACATACCTCTTTACATCCTTCTGCATTTTAGGCCAATGATAGAATCTTTCCACTAAGTCTAGTGTCTTGTTTAACCCAAAATGACCACTTAGGCTACCATTATGTTTTTATTGAATGAGGTTTTCCCTCATAGACCTCCTTGGAACACACAAGTGTTTAAATTTAAACAATAACCCATTATGTAATGTTTAGTCAACATAATTACTATGGAAATGGTTATCAAAATCAGTGCATACCTTGCAAATCTCTGAGAAATCTGCATCCCCTACATATATATCCTTGAATCCTTCAACTCCTATGCTATGCAACTGGATTTATTGGACAGTGAGAAACCTCCTACTAAGTGCATATGCAAATTTTTTGTTCACTCCCTTCTTATGCTTGATTGTGAAGGTGTATGACTACATAAATTCCATCCATTTTATGTTTTCTAAAATGAGATTTTCTTGTGTTTTTGTGTAGCTTAGAGATTGGTTGTCTGTGTATACAAAAAATTCTTTAGGCAATAGATAGTGCCTCCACTTCTTAAGTGCTTGGACCAATGCATAAATTTGTAGATCATAAGATGTGTACCTTGATTTTTCTTCATTTAATCTCTCACTAAAGAAGGCTACTGGTCTTCCTTCTTGGCTTAGGACTACACCCACTGCTATGTTGCTTCCATCAAATTCTACAATAAACAATCTGTCAAAACTTGGTAGAACTAGAATGGGTCAAGTGTAGCCACTTCTTTCTTCAATCTTTCAAATACTTCATTGGCTTCCCTAGTCTGTATTAACTTGGTCTTTAGTCCTCCTTTTATGGTATCTAGGATAGGCGCACAAATTTCACTAAATCTTCTCACAAACTTTCTATAAAACTGGGCCAAACCATGGAAACTTCTCACTTCAGTCCTTGTCTTTGGAGTATGCCAACTTAAGATTGCTTCAACCTTTCTTTTATCCATTTTCAGATTACCTTGGGAAACTACAAACCCTAAATAGACAATTTCTTATTTCATTAACTTCATTTTCTCAAGGTTAATGGTTAACTTCTCTTCTTGAAGTTTCTTCAACACAATCTCTAGGTGTTTCATATGATCCTCTTTAGTCTTACTAAAGATGAGGATATCATCTATGTAGACTACTACAAACACCCCTATATAGTCTTTAGGAGTTCATTCATTACCCTCATAAATGTACTAGGTGAATTTCTAAGACCAAATGGCATTACTAACCACTCATAGAGTCCCTCTGTGGCTTTAAAGGTTGAATTCCACTCATCCCCCTCTTTCATCCTAATTTGACAATATCCACTCTTAAGGTCTATTTTTGAAAAGTACTTAGCAACCCCAATACAATCCATCAAGTCTTCTATTCTAGGAATAGGAATCTATACTCAATTGTTATCCTATTTATTTCCCTAGAATCAGTACACATCCTCCACTTACCTCCCTTTTTAGGAGCCAAAACCACTGGAACAGTACATGGGTTGATGCTCTTTCTTGATAGTCCTTGGTCCAAAAACTCTTGGACTTGTCTTGCAGTCTTTTTTTTTTTTTTGGTGTCATCTTGTAAGCAACTTTGTTAGGTAATGATGTCCCTGGCACAAAATCAATCTGATGGCTGATTGCTCTTTGTGGAGGTAGGGTGGCAGGTGTCCCATCACATATGATATCTTTGAACTGATCAATTTTTTTTTTGACTTCTGTAGGCATAGGTGTCTATTTGTGTCTAATCCTCCTTTGGTTTCACCAAGATATCATAACCATCTCCTTATTACTTCTTCATGTCTTGTACGAATTATTTTCCACTAATGACGAGTGTGTTGGAGTCCATAGTTTTCACTATTTCTTCCTCTGTTAAGGACTGTATTTTATATGTGACTCCATCCTTCTTGAAGGAATACTTATTCTCCTTTCCATGATGGACTACTTCACTGTCATACTGCCATGGTCTTCCAAGTAACAGATGGAAAGCATCCATTGGTAGCACATCACAAATTATCTTGTCTTGATACTTCCCTATGGTGAAATGAACCCATACTTGTTCATTAACCAGTATGTTTTGCCCCTTGTTCAACCAAGTTACTTTGTAGGGATAAGCATGGGGTATCTTTTTCAATTTCAACTTCTACACTGCCTCCTCTCAGATTTCATTATCTTTTGACCCTAAGTCTATGATGAATCTATACACCTTGCCAAGAATATTACACTTCACCCTAAATAATTCTCTCGTTTGTTTGTGTTCTTTGATCAAGATCCTCCTAAGCATTAGCTTCTCTCCCTTCTCTGAATCAAGACTTATCTCAGAATGTTTAGTACTATCTTCTTCTTGCACATATGAAATTTTCTTTTCTCCTTGTGAAGATGATGGCTTATTCGGACACCTATAGGCAGGGTGATGTAACTGTCCACAGTTATAACACTTCATAGAATCAAAATGTGAGCTTCTTCCAAAACCAACATATGTACCTCTTCCACCACTCTGAGATCTCCTTCCTCTACCATAGCTTCCTCTATTGCCTCACTCATTTATTTTTTCATTGAGCTTGGAGTCTCCTTGACCTCTGGTTTCATTGGTTCTGCCACTAGAACCTCCTCTATGTCATCCTCTAGAGTCTCTACCTCTTCCTCTACCCCTAGAGCTTGATTCTTGCTTCTTAAGTTTTTTCCTCCACCTTAAGGGCCATTTGGAAACAACCATGGATAGTAGTTACGGTAAAGAGGCTTAGTTCCTCTTGAATGTTCCACCTAATTCCATTAGAAACCTATCTACTTTGATTCTTTCTATCTCTTGTACTCTGGACCTAAGGCATAATTTTTGAAATTCTTTAGTGTAGGAAGCCACATCTAAGTCCCTTTGTTTGAGATTCTATCTTTTTTTATGCATTTGGATGTCATAATACTTTGGTAGGTAATTTTATTTTACCTTAGCCACCATAGCCTTCCAATTGACTATAGGCTTCTTCCCTTCTCTCTCTCTCTTTCTTCTTGTAGAAACTTCCACCAAGTTAGTGCTTGTCCTCTCAACCTAGACCTGGCTATCTTCACCTTTTGTGCCTCTGTAATACCATCACATTCAAAGTGATTCTCCATACCTTCAATCCATTCCATCACCAATTCTGCATCCATTCGGCTAGAGAACATAGGGATACCTTTAAGTGCTTTGCCACTTAGTGCTTTAAGGGCTTTGAGGAAAAGTTCCTCAGGTAATGGTTGGTCTAGTTCCGGTTCCACATCTTCTTCTCTTTGTGCTTTTACCTTACCTTTGTCATCATCTAACTGCTCCTTCATTTTGTCTGCAGTCTCTACAACTTTTGCTAGTTTTATCTTCATTGCCTCCACAACTTCATCTAGAATTTTGTTGTTCTCTTGCTGCTTTGTCAAATATCTTTCCAACTCTTCATTTTTCACCATGTTTCTTTCTCCTATATACTCTCTCACCTCTGACATACATAGCTAACTTCCAAAGCCTTTCAATGGATCTGATACCACTTTGATGGGGAGATCTACTTCACAAGAGCTTTCTTTCTCTTCTCAAGGCCCTTTCTTTAGCCTTACCAGGGTACTTAGCCCTACCCTAATCAGAGGACACTCCTATAGTTCCTCTACTCCAACTAGATCTCTCCAACAACTTCAAACACTCTTCAACTCTTCACAATTCCATTGTGCACCCATAGGTCCAATAAAAGAAACTATGATCCTAGGCTATTCTAATCATGGAAATAGGCATTCTCATTATTTCCCCTTCACTTTCAATCAATCTCGATCCACTCTACTAGGTTCTTTTAAATATTTTCCATCGAGTTCATAGTTTCCTAGTTTCTAGGCCTTAAAGCCTTTTTAGCCCAATTAGGCTTCCTAAATTCACAAAAATTGGAATACTTCTAATCACCCTTAACAACCCACCAAACTAACTGTGGATTATTTCTTTGTTCAACCTAGGCTTCAAGATTTTCTAGGTCTTAGGTCTCCAAAGTTTCCGTACACTATATTTCCAAGAAACCCCTATTTTCAAGGGTCTTTAGGGCTTACAGACCAGTCTACAAAAAAGGGATCAAAATGTATTCAAATGAACTCCTCCTCAATTCTCCTCTCGACCAAATTTCCTTGACACATGTTTGTACACTTCCCAATTTGTGATTGGCACAAACCAATCCTTCTCATCACTCATTAACTCTATGTAACTCTGCAATCACCTAGCCGGATGGCTCTAGACCCGCCTAGGGCTTTCTTGCAAAAATAGATCCGCTACTCAAAATGGACCACAAACACATATTTACACAATTGATAGGGTTCCCTTCTTAATTCCAAGTGGCCATAAAGATCCAACCACGGGAACTCAATAAGGAGCCATATTTACATAACTGCCCCTGAACAAGACAACAACCCTGACAAACCAAAAGAATTTACAAACTAATAAAAAAAAGTAACAACTTGCTAATCTACCACCACAAAAATTATTTACATGAACTCCTTTAAACAAACACAGCATAAAGATTCACCATTCAATCCATTAAGGTGTGGATGAAAGCTTTGTAACACAAAAACTGTCAAAATCTTGCTCCTTCCAAGTTCAGTCCTTACAATATGATCATCCACCCAAAAATTAGGGTTAATTTGGTCTTATATAACCTTTTCACACATTGTCAGACCCTAAGGTCAAGCTTTAGACCCATTTAAGTCTATATGCAAATTTTTAGGAAAATGTTGTCATGATAACTTTGCAAAGTTGCAAAGTTGTCATGAGCAACTTTTGCAATTCTCCCAATTTTTCCTTTCCACTACTCCTAACTTGTCAGATGGATTACAAACCAACATATTTTTGGACCAGAACCATGTCTAGATCCCATCTAACTTCTCACTACTTATTTAGGAGTTTGGTCTACATTTTGACCAATTTTGAAGCTCTTGTCTCCTAGGACAAAAACACAAAACAAAAACAAACTAAACACCTCCTATTTACAAAACACACACACCTTGGGACTCTTAACATAGTCCTTATTCATGGGTAGTTTGCTAGAACCACCTACAAGAAAAAATTTCATAGGATCACTACTAGGACCCTAAGGTGCTCCTGTAGAAAAAGATCATGAACAAGTCTAGCCACACTCACCTTGTCGTTGTAAATATGCATTGCTATCACAATAAACATATCCATGATGTCAAGGTTAGCCCTAAATTTGTCACAATTCAATATGAACTAGTCTCCAAGGCTCCTCAAACCTTCCCTGCAAATAACTTTGTTGTTAATATCCATTATCTGCCTAATCCTGTCTATTTTCACCTCTGAGTCAAAATCCATTTGCCTATTCTTAGCACATAATTGGAGTCTCCATGGAAAGATTAAAAATAGCACAAATTGATAGGCATGGAATAAAATTACCAAGAAAGCATGCGAATTTAAAGTCATTGTCTTTATGGAGGATTCTAAAGGTCGCACAAGTATCCCTCATAAATTCACGGTTCTCTTGGGGATGTAGTAATCCTAATCATATTTATTGAAGCGTGAGAGCCAGCTTAGTTCTTATCTTTCCTTTTAATGATTAATCTTTTTCTTCTTAAAGAAGCTTTAATAGCCGAGAAAAATCAAGGATGTGGAGACGGTGAAAACAAAAATTATAATTGTAAGCTACAAGAATTATTTTACACCAGCTAATCGTTATGTCTGCCAATATTTTATTGTAATTAAATGAATAGAGATCTACATATTAATGAATATAAGAATCGCTATATATTTCGATATGTTTAATGTAAGAATCAAAATGTGTGTGTGTGTGTGTATAACTATAACTAGAGATACAAATTAGTAAATATGTATACAAATATAAATATAACTATATATATAGATGCTTCTATATGTATGTTATGAGAAAATTATATATATATATATACATACATATCTATATATATATATAAACATATCTATATATATATACATATCTATATATATATATGTATGTATATATATATCGTATGTATATATATTGTATCTATATACAATATATTGTATATATATACAATATATATATATATATATATACACATATCTACATACA
>MU226188.1:3486955-3513347 GCA_018584345.1 Thuja plicata
ATTCAAGATTCATCATTCAAACCCTAGATCTAGCCATCATGATGGTGTGATCTTCCTTCAAGATCCTTTGTGCATCCTCAAAACTCTTTCAAGGTGGATTCCAAGCATACAATTATGGAGGTTTATGGTTTATAAAGTCCATGCTTTCATATTTACATACTTGCTTCATTTGAATTACAATTGCATATCTATTCAATATCATAGCTTCACTATTAGATTCAATTCTACTACTTGTTAGCTTTCCATAATTTATTGATTTCAAGGTTAATTCCTAAATCGGGGTTTGACTAAGGCAAACCCCTCCCCAACAACAAACAAACATTTTCTTGCAGGTACATATTTGGGACTGTAAATCTGAGGCCAGATCTGGATAACCTTTTCGGATTTCTTTCAGACTGTGTGAACAGAGACACTTTTGGAGTTGAGCAGATCGAGTTGGAAAAAGTGGTACAGGGTCAACCTTTTTCATAAGACGACATCGGAACGGAAAAATATTTCTGGGTTTTGTCCGTCTCTCTGTTTCCGTTCGGTATCAACTATCAACATCTCCATAAACAGTCTACAGATATCAGAAAACAACAATCTTTGATCTGCCATTTTGTAAGGTTGGTACTTTCTCCTATTCTTTTCAATTACTATCATTAATCATATTAATCAATCAATTTACAGAATTTAAGATCCCCTTTCTTGGTCTCTTTCCAAATATTGGATTTATTTGTGTATTAACCCTTTGGGGTTGATCAAAGTTGGATCTCCTATTTGTGTATTTGAGGGTGAAAGAAAGGAGCATCTTATCTTCCCTTAATCAGTATCATAATTGCAATATACAATCAAAACAAATAACAATTAACAATTCAAACCCTCTCCTTAAACCACAATTTTACTCCTTTACATTTTAGTAACATAATATTCACATCAACACTATATATATATGCATATTTTTTCATGTTACATATATATATATAACTTTATATATATATATATATATTTATATATGTATATGATAATTTTTAATATAAATTTAAACTATAGAATCACTCTCTTTCTTTTATTTATATTTTAACTTTGAAAGTGTTATCCATCTTCTTCAAATTCTATACTTAAGCCATCTGCTCCTTTATTTGCCAAATCATCTACTAATCTATTACCTTCTCGATATATATGATTGATTTTTGTCTGATTGAAGTATTTAAGCAATCCTACGACTCTTTCTAACCTTGTATTTAATTTCCAATTTGGAGTATTGTTTGTCCTGAACGCATTTATTATTATTTGTGAATCACCTTCTATTTCTAAATTTTGGATACCTAGATTTTTGCATAATAAAAGTCCTTTCACTAAAGCCTCCAATTCAACTATGTTATTTTTAGTGCCTTCAATAGGTTTTGGAATTTTAGCACACAATTTTCCATCCCAATTGTGTACTGCACACCTAATTCTTGCAATTCATGGGTTTCCACGTGATGCTCCATCGAAGTTTAATTTAAACCAGCCAAATTGAGGAGTACTCCATTTTAAGTTTTCCATTTTCTTAATGCTCACCTTCCCACCCTTACTAAACTGGGGAGGAATTATTAATCCATACCATTCTTTCATAATCTCAATGTCCTAGTAGGAAAATATACCTTCTATATGATTCATATTTTGTAATCTATTGTTGATTGTCTCCACAATACTAGCTTCTATTTTATTTTCTAGGAATTGTCTATTCATCTTTTCTCCTTGAAATATTCTTCTTTTTCATTCTTTCCAAAGTTCCCAAACTACTCTAGATGGTGCTAATTTCCAAATTATAATATAAAGAATCTCCTTATGATTAAATGGTTTAAAGTGTTCGACAAAAGTCTTAGCTAATGCAGATTTCCAGTGAAGTTTATTGCATAGCCAATGCCAAAATGTTGTGCATAAGGGCAATTTAAAATGATGTGATCAACATATTCTTCCTGATTTTCACAAAGAGAACATCGTGAAGGGCCTTCAAAGCTGATTTTCCTGAACCATTCAGCTGTTATAATTCTTTTTTTCATTTCATCCCATAAAAACATTTCTTCTTTTGGAAGGCAAACTTTGTCCTAACATAGGTGCAATCAAAATTCTAACTTTTGGCAATTTTGAGATTTGACCAAGGAATCATAACCATATTTGACATTATAAGTACCAGTCTTAGATCCATTCCAAAGAAATTTATCATCCCTAATTTTGGGAAAAATTTGTCGAGATTTAAGAATCTTGTTTAATTCTGATCTTTCTTCTGTGGTTAAGGAGGTATTTTATAGTGATTTCCATTTCCATCCTAGATTAGGGTCTCCTAAAGGAATCTCTATATAGTTTCTTACTTTCCTTCCCCAAATATTTTTTAGAGTATCCTTAATTCTCAGGGATGTTATACTATTCATAGGTGCATACCCTCCCCACAAATCTTCCTAAAAGAGAGATGAATCACCGGATCCAATATCCCATTTTAGATTATGACTAATAATATCCCTAAATTCTAATTTAAAGTTCCATGCTCTAGATCCTTTGGGTGGATCCTTAGTTCTAAAGATGCTACTGGGTCATCATTTTGAAGATATTTGTTTGTAAGAATTTTGACTCATTTCCTCTCAGGCTCCTTATAGATCTTCCATACTAATTCTACTCCTAAAGCCATATTCTTCCATTTTAACTTTTTTATATCCAAACCCACAACATTGAGTAGCATGCAGATTTTATCCTAGTTTATTAGAGCCATTTTTTAATTTTCTAAAACCCCTTTCCAAAAAAAAATCTTCATCTTTTTTTGCCAATTTATCCTTGGCATTATGAGTAAGAGACAAAAAAGACATCTAATATGTGGGTACAACTGAGAGTACAAATTTTATCATGGTTGATCGTGCTGCATTGGATAACCATTTCCCTTTCTAATTTTCCATTTTAAAGTCCATCTTACTAACCAAGGTATCCCATAATTTATTTTCTCTATTCCCTTTATAAAGGGGCATCCCTAAATATCTACAAGGGAAGTCTGCTTTTTTGAACCCTAAGATCTTGCATATTTCATCCTCTAACTTCTTGTCAGTATTGAGGAAGAATATTTCAGATTTTTCTGCATTAACTCTTTGAGCTGAAGCTTTCATATGTAAATTTAGAATTTCTTTGTAGTTCCTAGCTTCCCATACTGTGATTTTACTAGGTAAGAGGGTATCATCCAAAAATTGTTCATGTGTATTTTAGGCACTCTATCAGTAACTTTAATGTCATAGATCTGGCCTAACTAGTTTTCTTTAGAGACCATCCTACCAAATCTTATGCCACGATGATAAAGAGAAAGGGCGAGATGGGGTCCCCTTGTCTTAGGCCTTGGGATATATCAAAAAAGCCTTCTAGTGAGCCATTAAATAATATAGAAATTTTGGGGGTGGATATACAGTTGTAAATAAGATTGATCTATTATTTTGAAAATTTAAAAGCCTCGAGGCATTTACATAAAAATCTCCAAACTACTTTATCATATGTTTTTTCGTATATCTAATTTGATAATCATACTTGCTTCCTTATTCGTTTGGACTAAGTGTATGATTTAATGGACTATAATTATGGAATCAAATATAGATATTCCTGGAACAAACCCAGTTTCTTCTTCTAATATAATACATGACAAGAATCTTTTGAGTCTATTTGCTAGAGCTTTGGAGAGAATTTTATAAATTGTATTACAAAGGGCTATGGGTCTAAAATTGCCCAATTCCTTAGTTTCTGCCTTTTTAGGTATTAGAGTAAGGAATGTATTATTGATTTTCTTCAACAAGTTTCCTGCCTTCCTAGTGTTTTTTATTGCTTCCCATAGTTCAAAACCAAGAAAGTGCCAACATTTTTGAAAAAAAGCAGTCTGGAAACCATCATGCCCTAGAGCTTAATCTAGGTGTAATTGAAAGTGTTTTTTTTTTAAATTTCTTCTATTGAAAAATATTTATATAGTATTTTGTTATCTTCTTCTGTAATGAGTTTATAGATATTAT
Source organism: Thuja plicata (assembly GCA_018584345.1). Classification (NCBI taxonomy): domain Eukaryota; kingdom Viridiplantae; phylum Streptophyta; class Pinopsida; order Cupressales; family Cupressaceae; genus Thuja; species Thuja plicata. The sequence goes on from MU226188.1 coordinate 3,490,954, forward strand.
CTAATAGTTTTTGTCGTGTTATTAAATCACATGAATCCCGGTTATTTAGTGTATTACGAAAAAAATTGCAAATTATTTTGCTAATTCCTTTGTGTCTTTAATTAAATCTGCTATATCATTTTTAATCTTGACTATCCTATTAATATCCATCCTTTGTTTAGTACTTTTGTGAAAAAATTTAGATTTCCTATCTCCATCAGATAACCAATTTTCTATAATTTTTGTTTCCATAAGGTTTCTTTCTTATACAATAATTCCTCATATTTATAAATTAATTATTTTTCTTTAAAATATTTTTCATTATACATACCATTCTTTATAACTTCCTCCTTCAATTCATTAATGTTCTTTTCAACATCCTCTTTTTCTTTGAAAATATTTTTAAAATGTGTTTTGTTCCAATTTAAGATTTTCATTTTTGACATGAATAAAAACATTTTAGAACCATCAAAGTTTTCATCCAGCCACCATTTTTCTAATAAACGTAAATTTATTTTGTCATGAACCACATTTTTTCAAATTTAAATGGATTCCTAGATGGTTTTTTTCTTCTATAATAACTAAGAAAAATAGGAAGCAATCAAAACCATAGATAGTAAGAATCGATGTTGAGAGAGTGTGATTAAAGGATGCAAGATCCCCTAACAATAAGAATCTATCTAACCTTTCTGCAATATTACTGACACCATCTCTCCTATTATTCCACGTAAAGGTTCCGTTGATGGTTTTAATAGCTAACATATTATAGTTAAATAACTATTCTCTAAATTCCTTGAGTGACTGAGATCCTTGATGTATACCACCCCTTTTCTCACTGATATCTAATATGGCATTAAAGTCCCCTCCAAAAATGTAGTTACTATTATAATGTTTATTACAATAATTTCCAATTTCATTCCATAGATTCTTTTTACTGATGGTTGTTATTGGACCATAGATATTAATCATAAAAAAGGTTAAGGATCTATTAATACTCTACACCCATCCACCCATCCAATTATTTTCCTTAATTTTCATTTCAATTTTCACTTTCCTTGGATCCCAAAACATAGCTAATTCTCCGAAAGCAATTTCTACATTAACACTATCTATTTTCCACATACCTAGTTTTCTACCAAATTTAAGCATATCTTCTTTATTGAGTTTTGTTTCTTGAATTAGTAAAATATTATAATTTATTATGAACTTAAACTACACTTTAGTAAGCGTTATTTTTTAGGGGTATTTATTCCCCTAATATTCCATGTAGTTATCCTCATTTATCCTTGGGAATGAACTTCCCCTTCCCTGCATGAAGTATGGTGGTCAAATCAGCTTGATTTTCAACTTCTCCATCCAATTTCCTTAAATCCTTAGTTGATTTCCTTCCTCTTTTTTTTGTACTTTTCCAAAATTGGGACTATCTGCACCATTTACTGTTATATCAATGCCTAACTTGACATATTTACTATTGACCATTTCCATAATAAAAGGATCACAGTCCTTCTCAATTTCTATATACATATCTTTTTTTATTCTCTCCGTAAAATTATTCATGAATTCCTCACCCAGAGGTTCTAAACCTTCTTCATACTCTTTCCTAGTGAATTTATCTTCATAATCATATTGAATTCCCATGATATTGTATATTGCCTCTAACTCTTTCAGAATCTGATTTGTCTCATTAGAAGTATTGTTCTGTATTAAATTCAATGTGAGATGGTATATCACATCATTTCTTAGTATTCCTGGCCTCACAATCCTTTGTATCCTAAGAAATAGTATTTACATTTTAAGTCTATTCCTACATATTGTACCACCTGGTTAACTCATCTCTTACCTTATCATGGACTGAGATAATCTATTCTAATAATCCTTCTGGAACCACCATATTTGATTCCATCTTCTTTACAATTTATTCTTGGCATGGACAATCTCTGTGTGTATCTATGATATTATATTCAAAGGGTTCCTTGATGGAATCTTTTGATTTTTGTTCTATTATGGTTTCCATCTTTGTGTGCTCATCTTCACAATCCATATCTAGAATGAATTCACCATTATTTGATGCATTGCCATTACCATGAGTGAGTTCATCTCTTAATATTTTTTATTCCTTATAGATATCCTCCGATGTATTGAACTCCTCTATATAAGTTTCAACTACCATACCAAGGATCTCGTTAATTTTTCTATACCTCCATTTACATTTTTATCACTTATTCCTGCTTCTTTTATTATTATATTATTATGAAATTCCTCCAATAGTTTTTAAGCCATAGACATCTTGTCTCTAAATGGTATATTTGAATCCATTAAAGAGACATTGATTCTCTCTCCTGCTAGTTCCCCCGTGTCTATAAAATTCTCCAATCCTGTAGTTGTAATAATCTTAGTCTCAATGGTCTCTCCTGCTTCCACATCTAAATCAATCAGAGGTGCCAATTCGTTACCATTACCTTCTAGGGTGATTGAATTATTATCATATTCTTTGATTTCTGTATGTTAATCTAATAGAACCATCTCTTATTGTCTATGTCTTGAGAGGTTTGGAGGGGATCTATGTATGGTAGTATTAATTGAGACATTATTTTTTTGTATTAGTCTGAAATTCCAAGGGATATTCGTGCTGAAGGTTTGAGGTTTTATCCGAATAATAATAATATTCAATATATCCTGCATGAGTATTTTTAAAAATAGCTATATAGTCATTTATGCACCCCTCAAAAAATTCAGGTTTAAGATGATAAATTGATTGATTTATAATAAATTTTATTGGTTTTAGATTTTTAACATTCATTTCCTTATTTTTTAAGATTTTAACATTAGATGATTCCATATAGTTTTCTTCTATTCCCACTACTCCACCTAGAATAGCACCAATTTTCATTAAATTGTTGCTATGAAGTAGTTCTACAGGTAAATTATGGATAATTACCCACCTAGGTACTTTAATTGTTTCAAACTTATTTGGTTCAAAATTAGGTTCCCAGTTTAGAAATTTGATGTTAAAACCTTCATAGAAAAATGTCCTACGATAAAGTAATTTATCTTTAAATGAAGTGTTTTTACAGTCTACAAAAAGGAAATTCCCAGAGAGAATGGTTATACTTACTTGATCCTTAAATGCCTCCTCCATCTAGTTTGCAATGTCATTCAATGAGGATCCAATTCCACACCATCTTGCAAATAGACCATGATTTTTGAAATAATGCCAAAAGCCTTCTATGAATTCATTATTTACCATGACCGCGATCTCATTGTTGTCATCATCTTGGCATATTTTACCTCCCTGAACCACATTATCAACTTGATGCAGGCAACTTCTAGGGTTTAAAGAATCCTATTGAGAAGGCTTTTCACTGGAATATTTTTGAATAAATGGTTCCTTTTTCCCTTTAATTAAGGTATTTTTATCCTATGTAGTACTGGGGGGTTGACCTAAATTTCCATAATTCAATCATGGAGGATGTACAAAATGAGGAACCTGATTTGAGGGAACATTTTAGAAGATTTACCCAGGCCAATCTTGTTTGCTCCCGATGCAAACTTTGGTGTAGATCTCAATAAAGGGATGACCCAAATGAATTTGTTATTTGTTCTATCTTCAGACGCAGTATTGGTATGAGGATTATTCTTCCTCCGTTCATTTACATTCTGCCATCTCAAATCATTTTTTCTGCGCTAGGGTTTCTATACCAACCCATTCACACAAAATTTCTAACCACCGATGTTGGAATTTTCATATTATTAGCAGTTGTCCTATTATATTTTTAGTTGAGTGGGGGTTTTATGGAAACCCTAGAACTTATAATGTTCAATTTATTTTCATCTTGATTGTCAAAACCCCCATTTCTTCTAACATATTGAGGCTTTCCTTTATCCTCCTTTGCTTTATTTTTTGTTGGTGTTTTCTTGCAACCTTTCACCAAATTCCATACTTCACTATCATTTTTTCCATGTTTTATTGTATTAGATTCAGATTTAAGGTTCCCCTATCCCCCATACTGCATGCTTTCTCTACATGCAGGTGTAGGATCTATATTCAAACTTCCTTGATAATCTTTTCTTTGTGGTGAAGGGAGCCTCAGAACCCTAGGTCGATCCAGGATTGCATAAGGCCCAACTTATTTTGCAGAAGACCCCAGATGATTTTATGAGATTAATCCCTTTTATGGTAGCAGATCTAGGGCTGCAAAATGATTTTCTAGACATAATACTTGCTCGATGATTGTTTTACCATACTTTGTTTTACAGAAAAATTCTGACTTCTCTTTTCGATCTTGCATTCGCAATAGAATGCGAAGCCATATTTATTTCAAAGATTTAAAAAAAAATCTTCATTTGTTTTTTTAATTTTAGCCCTAATCGACTCATTAAGTATATGAAGTTTTACTCTATATTTAATATATTACTCCAAGTTTCTCAATCTTGTTCCAAAGGTTGTGCTAGGTACCATGTAAAAATATTTTAAAAATCAACAAAAGAATAAAAATATTATTCTCCTTAATTATCCAATACTTTTTTGAAAAAGTGTCTAAGGGTGATGCATGTTGGAATTTTATTTTGAATAAAAATGCACAATGAACTTCTACAAGTGAAACCAAATTAGCACAAATAACAATATTTGTCATATAAAAAGAGAATGTAAGTAATTTACATAGAGATCCTTACATATGTAGGCAAGGTAGAGAAGTGATAAAGTAGGAGATAGTGACTAACTACCCCTCCAAACATGATACATTTGTGAGATTACTTGACAAGTGTGTGAGAAACTAGAAATTCCATATGAAATAGCTGTCTAACTAAGTGAGGACACGTCCCAACTATATGGGGTGAGATAAAATTTTAAAAGTCCCTAAGTGGATACTTGAGCAATGTGAATAGGACTACCTCTAAGCATGTTATAAACAACTAGTTTGATAAAGTCACAATTTACACCAACACCCTTCTCTAGTGCAACTTAAGGAGTAATATATGCATGATGATGAGTCATGACTACTAGGCCATGTTAGGCATTCATGAACAAATATCTCATAAAGAAGAGTAAAATAAGAACCCCAATAGGAATACAACTCCTCTCTAAAAGAGAAATGATACAATAATGATTGTATAAGTAAATAAGATAGGTCATTGAAGGACTTATTATAACCTGCAAGAACTAGATCTATGAACTATATACAATTAATGTTATCTCAATGGGAGAGAAATGTGAGACAATGGTAGAGGGTCAATATTAGATGTCATAGAGGATCCACACTCGCCAAAAACCACCACAAATGTGTGCAAGACGACTTTCTATTTCTTATATGTAGGAAGTGATATGAATGTCTCTAAATTTTTCTTATGATCCAAAGATTGAATGTTATCAAACTAGTTTCCAAAACTATAGTGTTGAAACATTGGGATATATTTAATGTGGTTGTCATATTGGGATAATATATTGTGTTTATTTAATATTAAGAAAAGATATTTAATAAAGTGTAAACTTAACTTAATAAAGATTAAATGAGGGGCCAATGATATTGTGTTCACATTTTTTTTTGGTACATGGTTTTACTTTACCACTAGTTATATTTTGTATGAGCTTTCGTCTATAAAAGAAGACACATGTTAGTTGTTTGTGTTGGCTAGTTGAGTGGGTTTTTATTATTGAATATTTCTAAAGGTTTAGTTTGTGAAGAATGACATGGGATGTGTAGATACATGCTTGGAAACATGGGAATACATTAGAGATATTAATTTTTCAAAGGTTTTCATTGTAACTCTATAAGTTTTTGTATTGATTTATGGCTAAATAATACAATGGAGTATAAATACTTTTGGAAGTTGTTTTTTTTTTTTTTTTTTCCCTCATGAGGGTTTTCCCATAGTATACATGTCATGTGTTATCTTGTGGTTTGTGTATTTTAACTTTGCATTATGTTTTTTTTTAAGCTTGTATATATTCTTTTCTCTCATGGGTTATGCGAGAAATATATTAAATCTAGTTGGGTGTGAAGCATTATTTCCTAACATTAACTCCTAGAAATATTCTAGAGACCTGAATCTTGGACTAGACAAGAGAAAAAAGGGGTTAAAACTGGTGAAGAAATGGAAAACAATAGGAAATAAATTCAAATTGATAACAAGTTTGTTAAAACCACAGTTGTAAGTGACAAGATCAAACATAATTTGAAAGATGGAAAATTGTCTATGGTGCAGGAGCACCCATAGGTTGTTTTGGAAATCTAGCTAGTTAAGTGTGTGTGTGTGCCTTATGGAATTTTTGTTTGTAATAATCTTGAGTCAAGCTTAAGGTCATGTTGACCATAGCCTAGGTGAGATAGGAAGTGTTTGGTTTGAGTCTTAGGACCTTTTTGGGAAGTGCAATTAGGGCTATTATGTTGTAAAGCCTTCTAATTGGCACATGTGTCATGATGGTGTCATAATGAGGTTAGTAGATTCTAAGGTAGGTTAGAATCATATTTCTGCCCTTATTTGGGGCTTTGGTGAAGTTTAGTGAAGTTTGGAAGCATTTTGATATGGTTTGCAAGAAATGGGAAAAGTTGTCAAAGTTTCTCCGACAACATTTGCAAGATTTGGACAACTTGTTCAAAGGATGCCCTAAGGGGTTGATAACTAACTCTCCACCCTATATAAGGGGAATTTGGACATTTTATCAAGGTTGGTTGCCACTGTACGGACCTACATTTTTGAATTCAAGCAAGCATATGTGACTGTGTGTAGAATTTTGTTATTTTTGCATTACAGAGTCTTTAATGATTTTTTTTAGCACTGTAACTCATGCATGATATATGATAGTTGATATTTGAATTTTGTGTGGCATTAGATAGTCTTTTGTTTAGTTTTATTCACTTCTTGTAAATATTTTGTGTTCTTTACTGTTGCTGGTCTAATTTAGAAAGTTTTTAGTAATGGAGTCATAACTCCTCTTCCCCCCTGTGGCTTTTGTCTGGTTCCTTGGGATTTTGGAAATGACTCCTTGTAAAATATTTTTGAAAGAGGTTTGGCCCTAGAAAGAAAGATATCTATTTCTTCAGTGATTCCCTAGGCGAGCCAAAGGTGCATGGCTAGGGAATACAGTGAACTGCAGAAGCGTTGTGAGTGTTTGAATGTATTGGAATGCTTCAATCTGAGCATGTGGAGGGGAGTATATGTGTGCAAGGGAGACCCATGTCTAAGGAGAATTTCTTCAAGGTGAAAGAACAAACCCTTATGGTTGTTCTCTAAAATTTGAGAAACCCTTATTTTTAGGCTTAAATGTAGCAACCCACTGTACGTATAGTTTGGGGAAGTGAGACCAGATAAATCTGAGGTTTTTTGGAAAAGGGTCTCAGGAAATGCATTTTGTTTTCCATGTTTTTAAGAGGATTTTGGAGTTAAGAGCTAAAAGGTGTCTAATTAGGCCTAATTCCTTGTAGCTCTATTTGACTAGTTTGAAGCAAGTTCTTGGAATTGATTAGGGTTTCATTGCAATCTATGTTATTAGGAATTGTATTGGATGAGTGGAGAAAGAATTTTACCAAAATTTATTTGAAGAGTGGATATCATTAGATTAGAATCAGAGAAGGTGATGAATGGAAGACTATTTTCAAGACAAAGGAAGGTTTGTATGAGTGGTTGGTTGTGCCTTTTGGTGTAACTCATGCACCAAGTACATTTACAAGGTTAATGAATGAAGTTTTGAAGAAATTATTGAATAAATGTGTGATTGTATAATTAGATGATATCCTGATATTCAGTAAGACTAGAGAAGAGCATTTGATGCATATAAGGCAAGTGTTGCAGAGATTGAAAGAGGAAAAGTTGCTGATAAATCTGAAGAAGTGTTCCTTCATGAAAGAAGAACTTGTGTATTTGGGTTTTGTAATTTCAGCTGATGGTTTGAAGATGGATCCTGAGAAGGTTGAAGCTATACTTAGTTGGCCTACACATGAGGATATCATTTGGGTAAGATCATTTCATGGATTGGAAAGTTTTTACACAAAGTTTATCAGAAATTTCGGTTCTATTTATAATGCTATGACTGAGACAATGAGAGGAGACAAAAAATAATTCAAATGGACACATGGAGTTGATAAGAGTTTTGAAACTTTGAAGCTGAAGGTTGCTAAATTACTTGTGTTAGCCTTACCTGATTTCAATAAGGTATTTCAAGTTGAATGTGATGCAAGTGGAAGTGCAATTGGAGCTGTGTTGACTCAACAACGTAAACCTATTTCTTTCTTTAGTGAAAATTTTAATAATTCTAAGAGTAAATATTCTGTCTATGATCAAGAATTCTATGCTATTGTTCAAGCTATAAAGAAATTGAGACATTATTTGATGCCAAATGAATTTGTGATGTATACTATTCATAAGGATTTACAATATTTGTGTAGTCAGAATAAGTTGAATAAGAGATATATGAAATGGGTAGAGTATTTGTAGAGTTTCACATTTGTGATTAAATGTAAGAGTGGAGTTTCTAATAGAGTTGTTGATGCATTGAGTAGAAGAAGATCTTTTTTGACTAAAATGAGAATTGAATTTCTTGGTTTTGATGACATGAAGAATTTGTATGAAAGTGATCCTATTTTTTCTGAGCAGTGGAGAGTGTGCAAAGCACCTAATTCAAATCAATCAAGTATGAAGATTATTTCATTTAGGAAGATATGTTGTTCAAAGGTATTCAGTTGTGCATACCGAGAGGATCAATGAGAACTAATTTGATTAAGGAGAAACATAGTAGTGGATTGGCTGGACATTTTGGTATTGATAAAACATTGAGTTTGCTGAAGGAAAGGTACTTTTGGCCTCAGTTGTATAAGGATGTTCAGAAATTTGTGAAAAGTTGTGGAGTTTGTCAAGTTGCAAAAGGAATAAGTTAGAATACTGGTTTGTATACACCGATTACTGTTCCTAAGAAACCTTGGAGTGATATCAGCATGGATTTTGTTCTTGGCTTATCGAGGACAAAAAGAGGTAATGATTCCATATTTTTTATTGTGGATAGATTTTCTAAGATGACACATTTTATACCATGTATGAAAACATCAGATGCAGTACATATAGCATATCTTTTCTTCAAGGAGATTATCAGATTGCATGGATTACCGAGGAGTATCATCTCTGACTGAGATAGTAAATTTATTAGCTATTTTTGGAAAACACTTTGGAAAAAGTTGGATATTGAGTTGAAGTATAGTTCTACATTTCATCCATAGACTGATGGACAAATAGAGATTGTAAACCAAAGTTTGGGTAATTTTTTGAGATTCCTAGTTGGAGACACACCAAGTAATTAGGATTTGATGTTGGCACAAGCAGAGTTTGCATACAACAGTTCAGTAAATAGAAGTACTGAAAATACACCTTTTAAGATTGTTCATGGCACACAACCGAGAGTTATATCATATTTGAGAGATATTGTTGGAGAAGAGAAAAGAAGTGTTGAAGCAGAGTTATTTGCTGAGTTTATGTAGACCTTCCATGAAGATGTAAAATAGAAGTTGGAGAAAAGTAATAAAAAATAGAAGGATGGTGTAGATAGATCAAGAAGACATAAAACATTTGAAGTTGGTGATGCAGTAATGGTTCATTTGAAGAAATTTTGATTTCCTATTGGAACATGTGGTAAATTGAAGATGAAGATATTTGGTCCTTGCAAAATACTGAGAAGATTTAACAGTGGAAATGCTTATGAAGTAGAATTACCTTATGACATGGATATATCACCCATATTCAATATTTTAGACTTGTATGAATATCATGAACCTAATGAAGAAGTGACAGTACCTAGTGATTACCCTAAGAAAAAAATAGAGGAAGTTGAATAGATCTTAAATTAGAGAGTTAGCAAAAGCACAAGAGGAAAGGAATACATGGAGTACCTGGTAAAATGTAATAACAAACCGATCGAGGACTCGTCTTGGATTTCTTAATCTAAGTTGGATTTATTTTAGGTTGGACCTGATACATGATTTAGGGAATCATTTATTGTAACCCCAGTGTCTGACGCAGGAGCATCTTGGGTCCTTGGCAATCCTACTCAACCAAAAATATGTTTACTTCTATTCTTTAGCTTGTTTGGAGGCTTCTCGGTTAAGTACTCTGCTACCCTGTTGCTCGGGTATGATTGTTCTAAGTTGCTTTCTGTTGCTCAGGTATGCTTGTTCCACATTGTTTTTTTGTTGCTTGGGTATGCTTATTCTGAGTTTTTTTTTCTGTTGCTCGGGTATGCTTGTCCCGAGTCATTTTCTGTTGCTCGGTGATCTCTGTTCCTGATTTGTTGTTGTTGCTTGGTTTTCTACTTCCAAATTGTTTATCCTGATCTAGCCGATTTCTACATTTAATTTCCATGGCATAATTAATGTGGGGTCTCTCATTGGGATCTCTGTGGACCTAAATCTGGGTCTCTCTTATGGATTTGAGCACCGACTTCTTTGGTGGACTCTTGTATATATTTGTTTCTTTGTTCTTAGTTTGGGAGGCAGTTCTGAGAGGATAGTAGAATTGGATGGAAGATTATTCCATTGAGATATTTTAAGGTAGGTCTATGAACTCACATGTATGAGGATGATTTTTTTAATTCATTGAATGTATATGGTCGAAACCGGGAAGGATTTACAACTCAACATGTAATGAGTTTGATCAATTAATGAAATATATGATAAATGCTACTCCTCTCACTTTGCATGTTTTGGCTTCTACATTTTTATGTCTGCAAGTTGGTTTGGTACTTGGGAGCTCCCTTGGACCCATCTACTGACCCTACTTGCGTCAGACAGTCACCCATCGGTGAAGGTGAACAAGTGAGTGACTCTGAGTCAATTGAGTCTAATGCACCACCTGCAAAGAAACCAAGAACTAATGTTGCATCCAGGACAAGGAGTCAAACTAAAATAGATAAAAAATTACCACCGATTAAGAAAGGACAAGTGAGGACTTATAAAAGATATCCTCAAACCAGGCAAACATCAGAACCAAAGAGAAGACAAAGATTAATCTAAAGCAAGGAAGATAAGGAAGACATTGAACAAAATGAACAAGCTGAAAAGAACAAAGTTCCTACAATAATTGATGAGATTGTTGCATCAATCATCAAGACAAGTAGTGTTGAGTGTTGTTTTGACACAAGCCCACTTGCTAAGATCTTGAGATTTGATTTCCTCTCTTGAAAGAATAACGAAGTTATTTCCAAGGTTCCCCGGGGTCGGGTCACAACCTGCTTGGTTACTCAGTTGAAAAATAAATGTGAATGTTCACAAGAAGGCCTTTGCCGGTACGTTCAAGACATCAAACTAAAAAACACATTAGTTCTTTTTGGTATTTTTGATTTTAATATATATGGGTGTTGTAAATAAAATGCAATTTTATATTTTTTGAGATGTTTATTTTTAGAATTGAAGACAAGATGTACTAGAGAATAGAGTAACGAGAAATAAAACAAATTACTGAAAATGAAATCCTATAGACACAAAATGTTGTAAACTCTTCCATGCTAATTGAATGATGGGGAGATTTGGATCAAACCCATGAAGCACGAATCAGGCAAAGTCACAATTCACTACCCCACAGATGCAAGAATTTGGAGAGAAGGTACATTCACTTGTGCAAGATATTCAAAATCTCTCAAATCATGAAGCCACCAAGATGTGCACACCCACGAGAAAGATTTATCATTAAGCTCAAAGATGATCTCTTCTATCCATTCATCACACCAAGGTAAGAAAACAACAACAAACTCCAACTAAAGAAATGAGAATTTGAAGCAGAATAAACAAGAGGCTCTTTGAAAATAATGAATAATGCAAGCATACATTCAATAATCTCTCATAGGTAACAGCGATTCACACACCACGAATGAAGCACCAAATGTAAATATTTATTTCATTAAGAATCTGACCCTTTACATCGATTTGTGATTACAATATATAGAGATTTTGATCTACTACTCTGAATTATGAAATTAGGGCATCAAAGAGTCTAAATTAATGAATATAAGATAAAATCAAAACTTTGCTGAAAGGAAACTATTATTAACTGATACTAGATAAATTGCGTGGATTCTTGAATCCATTTAAAATCAGTTTTCCCATGCAAGGAGGATCAAACTTGCCAAGAAGAGAAAGAGAAAAGAAGGTGGGTTTCTTCTGAAAACTTGGAGTCTTCTTCTTGATTCTTGGAGTCCTTCTTGGAATCTTCATCTAGAGGCTCTTTCGGTGGTGGGGACTAATAGGGGACCCTTAATACCTCAAAAATGAACTCAAGTTGACCATCAATTTGATCTAGAGTTCAACTGGTGTGCAAAAATGTGATCTCGCTAGAACCACCCAGATTTTCAGACCCCAACCTCTACTCCAAAACGTTTAGTGCCCCAAAACATTTAAGTGTTTTAAAACAAAATTTGGAGGAGTCTAAAGTTCAGACTTGTCAGAGGTCGAAAGGCCAAAATATTTGGGAGGCCAAAAAGGCCAAAGAACTTGGAAGGCCAAAAGGCCGAAAGAACTAGAGGGCCGAAAGGCTAAAAAAAATGGAGGTCCGAAAGGCCGAAATTGCCTTGGGAGAAAATGGCTAAGTGTGAAAATTGTCCTGCCAACTTGTTGAGTGGACTTTGTGGTTTCAGTCAGGAAAGACCTCTGGATGGGCTTCTCTGATCCTATGCACTATCTCATGGACCTCTTCACAGTTGATCTCTTTCCTCTTCACCTTGGTGACCCTTCGTTCTTGCATCTCTCTGAAGATAGTCAATTTAGAAGCGAAGAACTTGATTTATTCTTCATGTTCAAACATTCTCTCCATTTCTTCTTTCAAATAGAACATCTAGTGTAAGGCCTCATTGGTACTAACACCTGCTAGAATATAAATGAATTTCTGAACCACTTCCTTTGACGACCGTAGGGTAAGTTTGTCTTGGTCCCTATATAAGTTAAGGCCAATCCCTGTAAAAAAGACATCCATCTCTTTTATCCACTCTATGACTTCCTTGTGCTTTCCTGCTATGGAGGCCAGATACCTTTTGTAGACCTTGATTGTCTTATCTGTTTGCTCTATCCATGCCTTAAATTTGTCTAGTTCCTCCCCTCATATATTTTGACTAGAATCTGGAAACATTGTTTCTAGATCACTTCCAAGTCTTGAAAGGCATCTTTCCATTTACTTATTTCAGAATCCAGACCACCCAAATTCTCCACCAGATCAATCAATAAATTAGCCTCAACCAAGATATTTATTTATGGCCTGAATACCAACCTAATAGATTTCTCTCCATGTTGCTCAAAGTCATTCCTCCAATCTGCACTTTCTTGGATGAAGGAAGGGGTCAATCCTACCGGTAAATCTGGTGTATCCATTTTATCTAACATGGCCTGTAATGAAGCCTCTAGGAAGTTTGGTTCAATGAGACCTACCACCTTGTGAATGTACCTCTTTAAGGCTTCATTTTGTTCTGTCAATGATTTTATGGTTTCTTCATCTTTACTCATGAACCCTAGAGCGTGCTTAAGCCCTAAGGCTGCTAGTGTCTTGATCCCTTCTCTAGTAGGTTCACCCAAGTCCACCTCCTTGAATGTGTAATCTTCTAAAGTGGCTGATGTTTGAGGATTTCTCATGGGAGGGATTTCTATTTGTGCCTTCTAGTGAACTCTAGTGTCTTGAGTGACATAGGATACTGTCCTTGTAGGCACACTTATTTTCGTTTGTTGGAAGGATTTCCCTATAGATGCCACACTCATTTCTTCCCCTTCTATCTCATCTGTATAAATTCTTCTCTTAAGCTAGATTGCTTTGGTAAACCAAGTAGGTTTACCAGATGTAGTCACTAGATCATATGGGGAAAAATGGAGGATAGGCGCTAAGTTTTGAGATCCTGAGGTCACTCCTTCCTCTACCTCTTTCTCCTGTACTTTTCCATGTTCATCTTCTCCTTCATCCATCCCTTCTTCTTGTATTTCTCCTTCTTCCTTATCTTCTTTAGTTGTTCTACCTTCTCCTTCTTTGTCCTGGCCTTCATCCTCTAGTGAATTGTTTAACATTTATGAATTAAGACCAATCATGGCCTCTAGCATGGTCTTGAAGAGTGATACATCTTCTACACTTACTGCCTTTTGGGGGGTCAGGGTGGAGCAAGGCAAAGGGAATGATGGTGGTGGAGTAGGTGTTGGAGTTAAGAGTAGGATGGTAAATGGGTAAGTAGAAGTAGAAGGGGGTGGATTTGGTGTTAGAGTTGGGAATAGTGGTGGTGGAGTAGGAATTGGAGGCGGTTGAGAAGTTGGTGGGGTAGGGTTGTGAGATGGTGAAGTAGAAAAAAAAATTTCTTCTACAACCTTGTCTGCTGCTATATTCTGCGCTTCCCCTGTATCTTGGGTCTCAGGCCCTTGGGCCGAACTGGAGCTTACCTCTGTAGTAGACACATTTACTGAGGGATAGATGAACTGGGCCAGAGGTGGAGTGAGAGTCACTTGGGGTTGAAAGAGGTATGGGGCTCCCGTATCATACCCTGGCATATCTTGCCCTTGATCTGAAAAGCCTTATACACCTTCAAAGTTAGATATTTGAAACTCATATGACCCTAAGGCATCTAAGCCATTATCTTGTTCTTTTGGGTCCTCCTAATGTTTCCTAGTAGTCTCTTTCTCTCTCCTTCTCTGGGACCTAGTCCTCCTGATTAGTTGTGCATCTTCTTCCTTTTCTTCTCCTTCTGGATCATCCTACATAGTTTCCAATCGTGGAGAGACATAAGTTATTTTCCTCTTATACATTTTCTTCCCCTTCTCAGTGGTCGGAGGATATTAACCAGAGGTGGATGGACCATCACTTGATGGATCCTGTGATACCTCTATTGGAGGATCTATCTGCCCTGTCATCCTTGTCTTTTTATGCCTTGGATTAGAACCATATTCCACTGGAAGTTCATGACCATATACCATCCTTGGCTTCTGAGACGGTGCCTTTTTATACTTGGGGATGGTAGACTTCTCCCCTCGCTGTTTATCTACTTTCTTGGGTGGCTCCATCAATGTTTTAACAGGTATCAGGCTCATCTTATAGGGCCTCTTAATCCATTGCTCCATTGTTCTCATCACATGCCTTTCCCAAAAATAAATATCATCATTTTCATCCTTATCAATCTTCGCACTCATGATAGGCCTATCATATATCTTGTTGTCTGTATAAATGGATTCTAGGACCTCATCTGAATCATACTCCCAAAACTTTGGGGGAATTCTAGTCTTCAAGACTTCCTTTGCCAAGGCAATATACATTCTGCAATAATCTTAGATTCTGATCTCATGGTCATCTATACAGTTCATCCAGTTATCTTCTAAGCTTGGTTCGTGAATGTAGAACTTGCCAATAATATGGCTATACGTGCCTATGGGGTCAAAGCGAGCCTACACTATATTTTAAAGATATAGGGGGCATTCATCCCATTTGAAGGACAAGCATTTACTAACCTTCATATCTTGTAGGGTATATGGGCCCAGCGAGATAGGAAAATCCCAAAAATGCTTCTTCTTGTGCTTTATATGCTCGTAGGCATTTGCAAGCTGCCTAGCCATCTCCAAAATGATTATCCAGTCAGATGGATACTTGGGAAGCTTATTTGGTTTTAAGGTTGATCCTGATACCCAGATGTAAGTAAATGTTTTAAATTGTATATAATAGGCCCCGATGGCCCTTACCTTGGCAGCTGCCTCTTCTGATATCCTCTTTGGAAAATCACCCTCAATGGATCAGATGACTACAAATATGAAAGCATCATTGACTATCCTATAATTAGGGCAATCTTCTGGCATATTTTCCCTCTTCATTAACTATGGGTATACAATGTGGAGCCAAGCATTTTGATCATTTATGCACCCCCTCTTGGTAAGACCTGGGTAGTCTGCTCATGCTGCCAATAGGTATACTATATAGGTGCTCATATAGAACTTGGGGTTATGTTGTACTGCAGTCAACTACTCATCCAATTTATCACTAATGATGGAACCCCAGTTGAACCTTGCTTTACAACCTCTGATCCTTTCTATTAGTAAGATCATCCAGGGTTCGAGTTGGATGGACTGATGTAGTCCATAAACTCGTCTTATCAATGTTACATCCACTTGGATATCATCGTTTAAGTATCCCTGTCATAGGTCTATCTTATCCAACCTATTTTTTGGGAGAGGTTGCTTGAGGTAGTCATTATTAACAATTTCATAGGCTCCCTTTTCTTTGTTGTTGAACCACTGGAGCCCCTTTCCAATGTAGAAGTTATAGAACCTGTCTATGCCTTTATGGAGGTGGAAGACCTCCTCTATGATATCTAGCCTTATGTCGAGTACCACCTGCCCCTCCATGTTTCAGACTACTCTTTCATCTTAGTTGTAATGATTCACCAAGGTTATAATCAACTCTGATGATGAGACAACTACAGGGTGGGCTGCTGCATTCACCAAGCCAGATAGGACTAGTGCAGTGCAATCCTTGGATCTCCCTGCTGGCTAGGAGCATTGCACCAGGAACTGATCCCAGTCTACATTCCCGATGTTAGTTTCAGTGATTTCCATGTGTTTGTTCTCAACCTTTGAAGCTGGGGGATTCCCCTTGTATTGGTATTTCATCATAGATGTTGTCTTTTGTTTAGGCATGCCTGTGAGGAGAATGCAAGTATCAGTATCTTATTGAAGAGAAAACTAAAAGAAAACTGACTAATCTAAGAAAATAGAGGTAAATAGCTCTTTAAGTAGCCAGAAATGCAGATTTTTCCTTTCTTGCCCTTTTAGGGTTTCGGGTGCCAAAAAATAGTTCAGAGCTTGAAAAGGCTAAAAGTGAAAAAAAGGCAATCGTTGATGAGCAAGCTTTGTCATTCTTTTCAGCATGCGAAAGCCTGAAAGTTTTTGCGGACGCTGGAAGTCTGAAATGGGTCACAAACTCTAAAAGTCTAAAATCCCACATTTTTGGTGATTCAGACTTGTTGGTGTTTCGGACCTTTCGGATCTTCAAAAGGTCAAAAATGCCAAATCTTTGATGGACACTTAGGCGACAAACCCCAAAAAATGGTTTTCAGCCTTTTGGAGGTCAAAAACCTGTGACAAGGGCCATGACCAGAAAACCAAAAAAACCTAACCTAGAAAATAGGAAATACCCAACTTGACCCAACAAGGAGGGACTCCCTACCGAGTTTGAAAGTTCCCTCAAGGCCCTAGGAGACCAGGGGGAGGGGAGGTCAGCACAAACTGGGTTGGACAAGCACCAGGTGCAAAAACCCCTAACCTAAACCAAGAAGAGAAAAGAAAATTCTAAGCATCGAGGAAGGAACCTACCTTGACTGAGTGAGGAGCAAAGGAGAATGACATGATGAGGCTTGAAGACACGGGGTGATCAATCAAGGAGCGACAACAAAATTTTTGAAGTCATGAGCTCTCAAAATGTTAGAGATGAAAGAAAGCAAAGTGAGTGAATGAGGGCCCTTTTGGCAATTTATAACACGTGGGTGGAGTCAGTGTTTTCAACATTTTGGTGTTTGAAACACCAAAAGTTTGGAGGTGGACATCTTCAGCCTTTTTGATGTTTTCAGGGGTCGAAAAACTGAAAGGGCCAAATTTTGGCCTTTCAGCCATTTCGGTATTTTAGGGACTTTGGTCCTCCGAAAAGGCCGAAAGGCCGAAAAAGATGTCTTCTCTTTGTTTGATAAACTGAAAACCCTTCAATGAGACTGACCTGCTGGGGACTGAGAAGGGGGCAGATGCAAGAGGACCAAAATGACACAAAAAGGGGGGTCCCTATGGTCTGAGGACCAAAAAATGGGGTGTGTGTTGTGGACCCACAACAAATAGCCCCAACAAAAGGAGGAATGACCAAGGCATTTCTTCATCATCAATACTCTTCTAGACTGTAGCTTTGCAGTAGAGAAAAACCAAGAGGTGCTGGGGCTGACCATCTTTCAATGACTTCCAATCTGAGGCTTTCCGTTGGTTTCCCAGTGTGTGCTCATGTGTATTCATTTCTTGACTTTTGATTGTGGTAACCGGAGCGTTTGCCAGCTTCTCCCAACCTTCGCCAAGTAGACAAGGGTTTCTCGGAAAGAGATTTACTTCTAGTTAGGCGTTCATAGCCCTGACAAAGTTTTCCCCAAATCCCAAGTATAACCTTGCTCTATTTTTGGTCAGGCGTTCATAGCCCTGGTAGAGGTTGTCATAGTCACCCAAGTTCGTTATGTCTGCTAGGATGTAACTTTCTTGCTTTGAGAGTTCTGTCTTTGGGACAGTAATTTTATTTCTTTCGTGTACTTTTCAAATGTATCAAGTCCCAGGTGTTCGTGTAGTCCTTGTGTTCAAGTCCATAATAATAATTAATTTTTTTTTTAAAAAAAAATTTGATCTAAGCAATGATTAGGTTATGCCACCCGGATCCCACACTTGTTACCTCTTTGGGACACTTTTCTTTTTGTGTGCTTCTTTCTCTCTCTCTCTCTCTCTCTCTCCAACTATTTCTTTCTTTCTATTATTGCCTTCGCATCTATTCAAACTTGGATTCTAAGATTGGTGGGTACCCAAATCTACGCACTAAAGTTGGTCACAATTGACAAACTCTCAAGGAACCAATGCTCTCGAGCGTCATCTGTTAGTGTGTTCTGTGATTAGGATGACTAAGTTTTGAACTTCTTCTTTTCTATCAATGATAGTTGTCACCATTTTGTCTTTTGGAGTGTTCTTCTCATTGCACGTTCCCTTGGAGAATTTGACTAAGAAATACCTCTGCTCTGATTTATGGACTACATTGGATTGGACCAAAAATACACTGACCCAAAACAACAAATGAGCCCTGAAAAAAGGAAAAAAGGCAACCACGAACGAAAGAAAGGAATAACAGTGAGGACAATGAAAAAGAAAAGAAACAAAAGAAAGAAAAAGAGACAATGGTATAAGGGATGGAAGGCAGTTTTGTTGGAGTTTTTCTTCTGTGCAAATAATTGATTTTATGTTTGTCATTGATGACAACATATAATATACAACAGTGTTCTATATGCAATTATCAGTACAGATGTTCTGGAGCTATGCATGTTCATATTCCATGGTGTATACATGTTCTACATGCTATGTGCATTCATGCTAAGTTAGATATGAAGTTTCAGTTGAGTTATGTTAATCAGTTATGACAGTTACAGAGATTGAAGACTATCTGTGAAGAGCCGACGTAATTACATTATTCCTTGAGTTGCGCCTATCTTTGGGATATGAATGTTTGTATTCATGTTTAGTTATGAGTTAAAGATAATTATCTAAAGGCACCAAATATGTTCTATCAGAATCGTGAAGTTGGAGTTAATTTGGTGGAGCCAACTTTGTGAAGCGTTGCATCTATTCAGTATGAGTTGCATGTTTCTAATCAGGTTGCATGGATGATGTGGCTGACTAAAGAAGTATTGAAGGGACTCCTAGAGCTGACAAAGATCACATCCTTTGGAGAAGATACTTATAGTAGTTCATTTGATGAATGCCAAGTGTGAATGAGAAGAATAAAGACATAAAAAGTACAGAACAAAATGTCCATTGTTTTGGGACAGTAAAGACATTTCATTCATCAAGAAAATATCTATGTGAAGAAGAAGTGGAAGTATATAACACACTAGAACTAATCAAGACAATAGGTCTACTCAAATAGTTCATCTATCAGATATAGTGTATATCTGTTCTACTGAAGGTTGCAGCCTTCATCATTTTAGTAGTGAGCTTTTGGACAGTGAGTCCTCACCCTTAACAGGGTTACTTGTACAAGACTCCTAACAGGGTCTGACCTTTAACCAGGTCTCTGTACTTATTGCATTATAAAGAATAACTCCTAATAGGGTTGCAAGATCTCTTAACATGGATAATTATACTCAAGTATAGTTCTTTGTGGGTGCTAATTCCCACTGGGGTTTTTACCTATTTGGTTTCCTCGTAACCAAAATTTTTGTGTTCTCTATTGTGTTATCTGAATGTTTATTTACTTTATGTTAATTAATATCTAAGCAATGAAAAGAATTAAAGTAGATGATAACTGATTCACCCCCCCTCTCAATTATCCCTTGGGACTATTCTAACAATTGGTATCAGAGCCAAGTGCCTTGGAGAGAAAGCCTAACAGCTTAAGGTAGATCAGATGGCATACTTTAGGAAAGAGAGTCCTAAGTTCGATGGAGAAAACTATCTTGACTGGAAGAACAAAATGATAACACATCTTCAATGCATTGGATTTGGGATCTATGAGATTGCCACTCAAGAAATTGAAGTTCCCACCTTGAAAGACCTTGTAGAAGATGACTCTACAGTCAAACAAAAGGAAGTGTTCACTCATAATGCAATCACCAAAGAAGCTCTAATCAATGCCCTATTCGACAATGAATTTTTTGAAATCAAGAAGGAAGATAAGGCATACTCTATTTGGAAATACTTAGAAGATATGTTTGAAGGAGATATCCAAGCAAAGAATGCACGCAGAAAGACATGGAAGAAAAGGTACAACAACTTAGAGATGTTACCTGAAGAAAACATCAGAGCCTACAATTAAAGAATTAATGAAGCAGTTTCAGGTATCAGGAACAATGGTGGAGAAATTTCATAGGATGATATAATGGACAAACTAATGACCACACTAACAGTAGACTATGAGAGCAAGATCAATATCTTAGATGAGACTATGCAATTTTCAAGAGACTTCAAGAGAGAGAATTTGATCAACAAAATATTTGCATTTGAGATATCAAGATTTAAGACAAAACCCAAAAGTGAGAGAACTTTCAAAGCCTCAGTCCACAGCAATAAATCCATAAGCAGCTCTAGTAATAATGAAGAAGTGGATATAGAACTAGAAGAAATCATTACTATGATTGCCAAGAAAGAAAGGAAAGGTAAAGGGAAATATGAAGGACAACTACCATTCAAATGTTTTTCATGCAATAAAGTTGGTCACTTTGCATCCAAGGGTCTTACAAGAGTCAAGAAGTTCAGATCAGATTACAAGCCCAAGTACACTAAAGAATGTTATCATGCCGAAGATGGTGTAACTGATGATGTTTCAGGAGAAGATGAAATTGGTTTCATTTCCATTAAAGACATTAAAAAGATGCTTGAAGAAATGGACAAAGAAGATGAAGAAAAAGAACAAGAGTTAGCATTAGTTTCAGACGCTGACATCAGAATTGACTGGATCATTGACAGCGGATGCTCACACCACATGATAGGAGACAAAGATAGATTTGTACATTTGGACAAATACAAAGGTGGCATGGTTAGATTTGGAGATAACACTCCCAAACCTATCATAGGTAGAGGTTTTATCAACTTAGATGGAAATAATAAGACAGATGATGTTCTTTATGTTGATGGTTTACATCATAACTTACTAAGTGTTAGACAGTTTCTTGATAAAGGATATCAGTTGGAATTCAAAAAAAACTAGTGCATCATTAACAACAAATAAGGAGACATGCTTGCATCAAGCTCAAAGACCAAAGGTAATGTTTTTCAGCTCAATTCAGAAGTAAGTTGTTTTGTTGCAAAAGTGGATGACAGTTGGATATGGCACAAGAGACTTTGTCATATCAATTTTGACAACATAGTCAAGATAAGTAATGTAAAGGAAGTAAGAGACCTTCCAATTATTGCAAGACCATTTGACACAATGTGCAGGGAATGTGTGATGGGGAAGCATGTGATGACCTCATTTAGGAGCAAATAAGACTCTACAGAAAACAAATTAGATCTGATACATACAGACCTATGTGGACCTACTCAAACAAGATCTTACTACGGAGAAAGGTATTTCATTTTGTTTATTGATGATTTCTAAAGGATGATGTGGGTTGCATTCTTAAAAGACAAATCTGAAGCTTTTGAGAAGTTCAAAGTGTTCAAAGCTAAGGTTGAGAATGAATATGGACTAAAGATAAAATGTCTAAGATCTGATAGAGGAGGAGAATTCACCTTTGACCAGTTTTATGATTACTGTGAAGAACATCGAATCAAGAGACAATTAAGTGCACCTAGAACCCCTCAGTAGAATGGGATTGCAAAAATAAGGAATAGAATAATATTTGACACATCACGCACTATCATGATTGAAGGAAAGGTTTCTCATACTTATTGGAGAGATGCGGTCAATACATCAGTCTATAATATCAATATAATACAATTAAGGCCAAGTGGAGACAAGACACCCTATGAACTTTAGTTTGGTAATGTACCTACTGTAAAATACTTCAAAATATCTGGAAGCAAGTGCTACATCAAGAGAGATGATAGCATTGGAAAGTTTGATGTTAGAAGTGACGAAGGTATTTTTCTTGGTTACTCTACTAAAAGCAAAGCCTATAGATGTTTTAATCTAAGATTAAAGAAGATCATTGAAAGTACTTATGTGAAGATTGATGAGAAGTTTATGATTCAAGAAAGATATTATGA
>MU226188.1:3514465-3548413 GCA_018584345.1 Thuja plicata
AGTTGACAAGACCCTATACAAGTCTATGATCATAAAACTCATATATCTTACTCAATCTAGACCTGATATTTCTAATGCAGTTGGCATTGTTGGAAGATTTGCAGCTGAACCCAAGAAAAATCACCTAGTGGCAATAAAAAGAATATTTAAATACCTAAAAGGGACTATCGACTATGGTTTATGGTATCCTAACTCAGAGAATATAAAACTTCATGTGTACACAGATGCATATTGGGAAGGTTGTGTTGATGACAAAAAGAGTGCATCAGGAGGAGCAGTATTTATTGGAGACAAATTGGTCACTTGGACAAGTAAAAAGAAGAATTGTATCTTTTAATCAACAATATAAGTTTAGTATGTTGCAGCAACATTGAATTGCTCAACAATGGTTTGGATCAAATATCATTAAAGACTTTGGTATTCAGATTGATTATCCTATTGTTATTTACTGTGACAATACTAGTACTATCAATATGTCAAAGAACCCTATGATGCATGCAAAGACAAAACACATTGAGATAAAATACCATTTTCTAAGAGAAAAAGTTGTAGACAGAGAAGTAAAGTTGGATTATGTGGGAACTAAAGAACAATTATTAGATATTTTTACAAAGCCATTATCAAAAGATACTTTTGAGTATCTCAGGAAGAAGTTGGGAGTAATTCCCTTTCCTGAGTCTAATTAGAACTTGCAACAAGAACATCAGTCCTTGGTGACTGATGAATGGTTGAATACTCTACTTCTGGAGTAGTACCTTTGCTTAATGGTGTTTAACACCCTTTTTCATTGATGTCAAAGGGGGAGTATTAGTAAGGGGGAGCATATACTCTAGGGGAGTATACAGAGCAATAGCAGTGAAGAGGAAATTTTGATGAGGATATTGAGAAGATTCTAAAAAGAAGGAAGTCACTTTGAGTTGATGATATCATATGTTGCCATCAATGTTAAAGGGGGAGATTTTTGGAGATTTGCTTCTGTGCAAATAATTGATTGTATGTTTGTCATTGATGACAACATATAATATACAACAGTGTTGTATATGCAATTATCAGTACAGGTGTTCTGGAGCTATGAGTGTTCATTTCCATGGTGTATACATGTTCTAGATGCTATGTGCATTCACACCAAGTCAGATATGAAGTTTCAGTTGAGTTATGTTAATCAGTTATGACGGTTACAGAGATTGAAGACTATCTATGAAGAGCTGACATAATTATAATATTCCTTGAGTTGCACCTATCTTTGGGATATGTTTTTTTGTATTCATGTTTAGTTATGAGTTAAATATAATTATATAAAGGCACCAAACATGTTCTATCAGAATTGTGAAGTTGGAGTTAGTTTGGTGTTGCCAACTTTGTGAAGCGTCGCACCTATTCAGTATAAGTTGTGTGTTTCTAATCAGGTTGAGTGGATGATGTGGCTAACTAAAGAAGTATTGAAGGGACTCCTAGAGCCAATGAAGATCACATCCTTTGGAGAAGATACTTATAGTAGTTCATTTGATGAACGCCAAGTGTGAATGAGAAGAATAAAGACAGAAAAAGTACAAAATAGAATGTCCATTATTTTGGGACAGTAGAGACATTTCATTCATTAAGAAAAGATCTATGTGAAGAAGAAGTGGAAGTATATAACACATTGGAACTGATCAAGACAACAGGTCTACTCAAATAGTTCATCTATCAGATATAGTGTATATATGTTCTACTGAAGGTTGCAGCCTTCATCATTTTAGTAGTGAGCTTTTGGACAGTGAGTCCTCACCCTTAATAGGGTTACTTTTAAAAGACTCCTAATAGGGTCTGACCTTTAACTAGGTCTCTGTACTTATTGCATTGTAAAGAAAAACTTCTAACAGGGTTGCAAGATCTCTTAACGTGGATAATTATACTCAAGTACAGTTCTTTGTGGGTGCTAATTCCCACCAGGGTTTTTACCTATTTGGTTTCCCCGTAACCAAAATTGTTGTGTTATCTGAATGTGCATTTACTTTATGTTAATTGATATCTAAGCAAAGAAAATAATTAAACTAGTTGATAAATGATTCACCCCCCCTCTTAGTTATCCCTTGGGACTATTCTAACAAGTTCCATTTAGGATCCAAAGTAATGCTTGAGGAATTTCCCATTGACTGGAAATGGGGTCAACTCTTCATTCAATGTTCTAATCCTAAAAGTGTTTTCCCCCAGGATCTCTAATATTTGATAAGGGTCTGTCCACAATATTTGGAACTTGGTGTGGCTACCTGGTTTTTCTTTCGCCTTATCCCACATGAGGACAAGGTCAGAGATCCTGAAGGCTTTAATGGTATCTCTCTTGTCGAACCATCTCTTGATTATAGCTTGATGCTTTGATACATGCTTCAGGTCCAATGTTCGTTTCTCCTCTAGGCTATGGAGATTCATGAGCCTAACTTGCACTTGATCTTCCCCTCCCACATATTGGTCCATGAATCTCATAATTGGGATTTTTAAGTTCATAGGGAAAACCGGTTGCAAGCCATAGAGTAGTTGGTATGGGGACGTCCCCAGGTCATTCTTGATCCTTACGTGATCAGTCCACAAAGTTTATTTCAGTTGTGTGTGCCAATTCCTAGGGTTGTCATCTAGGAGGTTTTTGATCGTTGTCATTAATTTCTTGTTTGTAGACTCTGCTACACCGTTGCCTTGTGGACAATAATTTAAAGAGAATATGAGGATTACCTAGTTTTTGAAGGCCCATTATGTGAGTGAGGCAGAAGAGAAAGAGGGAGCATTGTCACATACCAAATAGAATGACATTCCAAACCTAGTTATGACGCGTTCCTCCAAGAATTTGGTCACGACCTCCATAGTACAATTCTTTAGTGCTTGAGCCTTCGTTTAGCGTGTGCAGTAATCGGTAGCTATCAAAATGAACTTGTGTCCTGTAGATGAAGGGGGGTTAATCACTCCAAAAAAATCTAAGCCCCATTGGGAAAACATGCATACCTCATATACTGGTTGTAAGGGCATTGCAGGATTTATCTCTCGAGTTGCACTGGTTTGGAAAGTGTGAAAAGATCTCACATGTTTGCTGGTGTCTTTGAATATTGTAGGCCAAAAATATCCTACCCTTAAGATTTGGTGTGCATTTTCCTTAGTTGATCCATGTCCCATTCCGTATTTGTCATGGAAATCTTCTAGGATTTGCTTTGCATCAAGTCTGTCCAAGCACCTTAGGTACAAACCCTCATAATTGCATTTATACAATTGTCCATTCTTCAACATGTAGGAGCTTATTTTGATCCTCAAAGCTCTCCTCTGGGAACCATTCATCTTTTCTTTGCAACGATTCTGCAACAAATAGTACACTATGTCTTGATACCATACATCAGTGATCACACCTTGATCAGTGTAGGTTTGGCAGACCAATCCTTCTTCAGTCCCAGAGATCAGCTTCGTTAGGCCCTGGCATCTCACTATTTTCATAGGTTGGATCTATAGGTCAAACTCTTGGAGGATTTCCATCCATTTTCCCCTTTGCTCTCTTAGCTCATTCTGCATCAAAAGAGACTTTATGGCTACGTTGAGAACTATCCCAATGACTTTAATGCTCAAGATATACTATTGGAACTTGTTTACCGCCTTGACAAGAGAAAATGACTATTTGTCCAGGTTTGGGTACCTGATCTCATCATCTTTGAAATGGAAACTCATGAAAGCTATGCATCTTTCATTTTCACTGTTCTTCTTCTATGTGAGGATGCCTGCGCATGAATGTTCTGATGCAAAAGAGTAAACTTTGAAGGGGATGGTGTAGTCAGGGATGACAAGGACCAGTGTCATGGTGATGAAATTTTTTATCTCCTTAAAAGAATCCTTGTCTATAAGAGTCCATTAAATCTTGATGTCTTTCTTGAGCATGTCATTTAATGGTTTTACTATCTCTGCGAAACCACTAATGAACATCCTAACTAAGTTGATCTTACTAAAGAAAGATTTTAGTTCTTTTCGGCTATGTGGAGGTGTCAACTTTAGAATAGAATCTACCCTTTTGGGGTCTATGGCTATCCCAATTTTGGAGATGATATGTCCTAAGAGCTTTCCTTCAGTTACCCCAAACACACATTTCTTGGGATTGAGGGAAATCCCAAATTCCCTGCATCTTTGAAGGCATTTTATGAGATCATTTATGTGGTCAACTCTTTGTTTTGAGAAGACCGTGAGATAATCAATGTAGATGATAATACACTTCCCAAGTAGTACTTTGAAATATATGTCCATTGCCCTCTGAAAAGTGGTCCCGATGTTAATCAGTCCAAAAGGCATCCGTCGATAGGTGAAGGTTCCCCATTTAGTTGTGAATGCCATTTTTAGCCTATCCTCTTCCTGCACCATTACCTGGTTGTAACCAGAGTAACCATCCAAAAATGACATCATTTGAGACCCATTGAACTTTTGCAGCACTTCGTCAAGAGATAGGAGTGGATAATTATCCTTTTGAGAGGATTTGTTAAGGTTCCATAAGTCTACGCATAATCTAATCTCTCTAGTTTGCTTTCTAAAGGGTACCAAGTTTGCAACCCAAGTAGAATGCCGAATTGGGAAGATGATTCCAGCATCAAGAAAATTTTGGACTTCCTTTTGGATTAGGGGCTCCATAGTAGGGTTCACTGGTCTTTTTCATTGCCTAAAAGGCTTGGAATCTAGATTTAGAGGGATATTGTGTACTATGATCGAGGTGTCATATGTTTTTATTTCTTCGTAACTCCAGGCTATGACATCCCGGTATTCAATGAGGAGCTGGACCATTCTCTCCTTTTCTTCTTTAGTTCCCACCTTCCTGATGTGGACCTCTCTTGGTTCTTCTTTCATTCCAAGGTTTTATGTATCACATTCTTTACCATCAGGTGTTATGTCTAGGCGCCTCCTTACTACGGTTTTGTCACTGTCAAAAATCCTCTCTAGTTCTACCTTCCTTTGGGTATGGCGTTGGTCCTAAGATTTATGGCACCTTGATCATTAGGATCTTCAGGTTTAATTGCTTCTTCACCTTCCTTATCCTTGTCTATTATCTATTTTTCAAACACACTGGCACACATGATAAACTCCAAGATGTGTTGATCATCTTGGAAGACTTGAAAATTAGTGATGTTGTCTGGAATGGCCGTGGCTGCGACGAGCTCAAATGAGAATTTATTTAGCTTGGATTTATCCATTGGAAGTAATGAGCTGGCTGATATGGCTAGGGTGTTGGTGACAACATTTTTTCTCCTTGGGATGGTTTTTATGTTGAAAGCTTCGAAGTCGTTGATTAGGTCCCATGCTTTTTTCTGGTAAGCTGAGATCCTTTTATCGTTGTAAGTATACTTACTAAAGATATTCTTGACGACCAATTATGAGTCCCCTTCTACCATCATTATTTTTATTCCCTTTTCATGGGCTAAGAGAAGCCCACAGACTAGCGCTTCATAGTCTGCAACATTGTTAGTGTACATAAATTGTAACCTGTAAGCAGCATGGAAAGACTTACCTCTTGGGTTTACCAGTTCAATTCCCGCACCTTCTCCCTGTTTACACTTGGAACCATCAAAGAACAGTTTCCATATCTGGAGTTTCTTAGTGGGGCTTGACTTGGTAGGATTCTTCCTAGGAATGCCATTGGTCTTGAGTTTTCACCTTCTCCCCCCATCATTGTCAGAAGAAGTTAACTATCTTGAATTTTGGGTGTGTTTGGGCTCAAGGAATTCAGTGCCTTTACTGCTTATGTATTATTTCATTTCTTTGTAAGGGGAACATGCTCCTTCATCCAAGGTACTCAAGTCACTGAGTACATTCAGGGCAGGACTTCTGTCATTGGAGTCTGACCCACTATCCCAGTTTTGATTTAGTGTGATTATATTGACTGGGTTGTCTATCTCTAGCAAGGTGTTACTCTTGTCTTTGATCTTGAGGATATCCTCTTTTATTTTCGGGGTTTCTAAAAGCTTACTTGATAGGGAAATCTGATTCAATACCCATGATAATGCTTCCTCAGAATTGGGGCATGTGAACTCAGAATGGCTATCCTGATGTAGTCAACAGTACCTTGGTAGTAGCAAGATATTAAGGTCTGCGTCTTGTCCTAGATGTTGTAAACTAGCTATTGTGTTGTTGATGAAACTTTGGAAGATGTCATCACCAATATTTAAGTCAAGGAGACCTTGGATGGGACTGTGGTATGACTCTTCACCTTCTTGGATTTGGAACATGAGGATGTCATCCATCCGATAAGTGCCCAAATCGGTCTGGGTGAATAAGACTTCATTCGGGGCATTGTACTTAGTGATCATCCTTTTTAGTTTAGGCTCTTCATATATCTTGATTTGGTTGTTCAAACCTCTCCATGGTAGCCACAACTAGGTAAAATCCATGGAGAGCCACCCTCTTAAGCACTTGGTCCATTTTTGACTTAACAACATCCTATAAGTTTCAAGTATGTCTACTATATGCATGTCTATGTGTTCTTGTATCCTCGGATCTGCCACCAATTGGATGTGGAAATATTTGAGCACACCAATCACTTTGACCTTGGTCTTATCTAGTTGTATGGCCAATTGGTTTCTTACTTGGGGTACCATCCCCAACTTTTGGAAAATTGATAGAGGCATGACATTGCACGAAGCTCCTGAATCAATCAGGTAATTGTGCAAGTTCTTTCCAAACATCCGTAAACTGAGTAAGAATGGCGGGACCTCCATCCTATATTTGTACATTGGATGTAGGTGTCCTTGTACTATTGGTTGATGGACTGGGCTTTGAATGGTCTAGATATTCCAGAAGGGCCTCCTTCTGGGATGGGCAACCTTGTAGTAATTTGAACATAGATATGTTCGCTTTAGTTTTATTTAGTTCATCGACTATGCTATACTTATCATTTTACCAGGCCATACCTCTATGGCTAGTGTATGTGGTTGACGTAAGGGGTGTGGGAGTATTCATACCTTTAGGAGGCATGGAGTTGTTACTAGCCCAGGGATCTGGTGGGGTTGGTTGTTTTCCTGGAGGTATACCATCGGTGAGGGGTTCCTTTCTACTCCGAAGGTTGTATGAGTTTTGTTGATCATTCTGGAAGGCATGTACTTTGAAGTATTCATGCTCATTCTCCCTTTGGAAGGGGAACATGGACTCATCTTCTTCCATAGAGGCATCGAATCCTCCCTCCTTTCCAGACTCAGGAATCGAACATCATGTCATTAAATTACACTAGGGGCCCTTCTGGAATCTGGATATAGTGATCGTGGGAGCTATTTCCATACCAATCATTGCCTTGGCATGGATTTGGATCCCTGAAAAAATTATCCTCTAAAGCCTCATAGGTGTTGGTGTTTTCCGTTGGGATGCTATCATTATTAGGTCTGGTGTTCCATGGCCTATTTGGTCTTTTTTGCCCAAGCACTTTTGCGTGTTGTTGTTGTACGTATTGAAATTATGGCTTGGATTCTGAGGATATGTATTCAGACCAGTAGGTGTTTGTTGGTATCCATCTTGGTTCTGGGATGGATTTAAATTCATTTGGGTGATCTTGTTGGTGAGTTGTGATAAGGTCTTCTTCACGACGTCCAACTCAGAGGCCATGAGAGTGTCGGGCTTTTCTTGGGGTATAGTTCTCTGCTCTACAAATGTTTTTTTATGAGCTTTGTAACCCGGATAAGTAATAGATGGGGGGACAACTACGAATGGTTGCAATGGAATGGGATTCAACATAGGTGCATGAGTGGTTAGAACTTGATTACTTTCTGAAAATGGATGTGGGAAAACAAGGTTACTCATGATAGGTGTTGCTTCATAGATTCCTTCTTGTGGGTCCATTTGCTGGGCAAATATGACAACTTCGTTGTATACCTTTTCCATCATATCTCTATCTATCGGGGGAAGCCTTCTTAGAAAGATTGAGGTGAAAGGGTCCAAAGCTTTGAGGTACACTTGTATGACAACTTCATATGGTATGGTGTAAGGTGATTCCAAATTTTGATGCATTTTGTGAAAATGATGGTTAAACATAGCAATGGGCTCCTTAGGATCTTTCCTCATTGTAATGAATTGGTGATGTGTCATAGAAGGGTCCACATACAACTCGAATTGATTGAGGAATTTAGTTTCAAATTCATTCCATACAGAGATAGACCCTTGTGGCAAGTTCAGGTACCAATTGTATGAAAACTCTCCTAGAGTGTATTGGAATAGATGGCAAACAACGTCTTGGTGGGAAATCTCTTTACGGTTACAAATTTCTTTGAAGGCACAGATGTGATATTCTATTGTTCTTGATTCACCATATATGAAACATGTACAATTTGTTTTTGGATTTTTGGGTAACTCATGGAGCTGCCCAACAAAATTTAAAGGTGATCTTGTTGCGTTGGCGAACAAGGCCATCAGACAAGGTTGTTGCAAATTATGATTTTTCATGTTCCGATTTTGGTCTATGGTTGCTATGACAGTTGGGGCAGCAATATGTGACTGTTGTCCAAGAGAATTTTGGGACTCGGTAAGGTGGTGAGAAGATTTATCTTTGGTCTTTCCTTTGTTGCTGCGAGCTCTACGATGGTGGGTCAGTTCAAGGAACTCACCTCTTTTTGGAGATGATCTAAGAACTCGCTCGAATCTCTCTAGAGAGAAAGATCCAATGTTATCCAAATTTTTAGTCTTGAGGCCCTCCTTCTAGTTCCACTTCTATTGAGTGTTGTTTTGACACAAGCCCACTTGCTAGGATCTCGAGATTTGATTTCCTCTCTTGAAAGAATAACGAAGTTATTCTCAAGGTTCTCTGGGGTTGGGTCACAACCTGGTTGGTTACTCAGTTGAAGATGAATGTGAATGTTTACGAGGAGGCCTTTGCTGGTATGTTCAAGATATAAAAACACAAAACACTTTAGTTCTTTTTGGTATTGTCCATTTTAACATATATGGGTGTTGTAAATAAAATGCAATTTTATATTTTCCAAGACGTTGATTTTCAGAATTGAAGATAGGATGTAGTAGACAATAGAGTAACAAGAAATTAAAAAAATTACTGAAA
Organism: Thuja plicata; assembly: GCA_018584345.1. Classification (NCBI taxonomy): domain Eukaryota; kingdom Viridiplantae; phylum Streptophyta; class Pinopsida; order Cupressales; family Cupressaceae; genus Thuja; species Thuja plicata. The sequence continues at coordinate 3,523,491 of MU226188.1, forward strand.
ATGAAATCCTACGGACATAAACCATTGTAAACTCTTCCATGTGAATTGAATGATGAGGAGATTTGGATCAAACCCACGAAGCACAAATCAGACAAAAGTCACAATTCACTACCCCACAGATGCAAGCATTTGGAGAGAAGGTATATTAACTCGTGCAAGATATTCAAAATCTCTCAAATCACAAAGCAATCAAGATGTGTGCACCCACAAGATAGATTTACCATTAAGCCCAAAGATGATCTCTTCCACGCATTTGTCACAACAAGGTAAGAAAACAACAACAAACTCCAACTAAAGAAACATGAATTCAAAGTACAATAAACAAGAGGCTCTTTGAAAATAATGAATAATGCAAGCATACATTCAATAATCTCTCATAGGTAGCAACAATTCACACACCATGAATGAAGCACCAAATGTAAATCTTTATCACATTAAGAATCTAACCCTTTACATTGATTTGTGATTACAATATATAGATTATGATCTACTACTCTGAATTCCAAAATTAGGGCATCAGAGAGTCTAAATTAATGAATATAAGCTAAAACTAAAACTTTGTTGAAAGGAAACTATTATTAACTGATACTAGATAATTTTCATGGATTCTTGAATCCATTTACAATCAGTTTTCCCATGCAAGGAGGGTCAAACTCACCAAGAAGAGAAAGAGAAAAGAAGGCGGGTTTCTTCTAAAAACTTGGAGTCTTCTTCTTGATTCTTGGAGTCCTTCTTGGAAATCTTCATCAGGAGGCTCTTCCAATGGTGGGGACTGATAGGGGACCCTTAGTTCCTCAAAAATGAACTCAAGTTGACCATCAATCTAATCTGGAGTTCAATTGGTGTGCAAAAATGTGATCTCGCTGGAAACACCTAGATTTTCGGACCCCGACCTCTACTCTGAAACTTTTAGTGCCCCAAAAATTTTAAGTGTTTTAAAAAAAAATTCGGAGGAGTCTAAAGTTTGGACTTGTTGGAGGCTGAAAGAATAACATATTTGGGAGGCCAAAAATGCCAAAGAACTTGGAAGGCCAAAAGAACTGGAGGGTCGAAAGACCAAAAAAATTGGAGGGCCGAAAGGCCAAACTTGCCCTAGGAGAAAATAGCTAAGTGTAAAAATTGTCCTGCCAACTTGCTGAGTGGAATTTATGGTTTTAGTCAGGAAAGACCTTTGGATGGGATACTATGAGCCTATGCCCTATCTCCTAGACCTCTTCATATTTGATCTCTTTCCTCTTCACCTTGGTGACCCTTCATTCTTGCTTCTCTCTGAAGATAGTCAATTCAGAAGCGAAGAACTTGATCTCTTATTCATGTTCAAACATTCTCTCCATTTCTTCTTTCAAATAGAACATCTAGTGTAAGGCTTCCTTGGTGCTAACACCTGCTATAATATCCTTGAATTTCTAAACCACTTCCTTTGACGACTGTAGGGTAAGTTTGTCTTGGTCCGTATATAAGTTGAGGCCAATCCCTGTAAAAAGACATCCATCTCTTTTATCCACTCTATGACTTCCTCGCGCTTTTCGTCTATGGAGGCCAGATACCTTTTGTAGACCTTGATTGTCTTGGCTATTCGCTTGATCCATGCCTTAAAGTTGTCTAGTTCCTCCCCCTCATATATTTTGACTAGAATCTGGAAACATTGTTTCTGGATCACTTCCAAGTCTTGAAAGGCAGCTTGCCATTTACTTATTTTAGAATCCAGACCACCCTCATTCTCCACTAGATCAATCAACAAATTAGCCTCAACCAAGATATTTTTTTATGGCCTGAATACCAACCTAATAGCTTTCTCTCCATATTGCTCGAAGTCATTCCTCCAATCTGCACTTGCTTGGATAAATGAAGGGGTCAATCTTGCCGGTAAATCTGGTGTAGCCCTTTTATCTAACATGGCCTGTAATTGTTATATGCTGAATGTGGACCTCTGAATTTGGCACAAACATAACATAGTCAGTATACAATCGTTCAATTCACAAAAATGAACATGAATTGTCCACCTTGCAAACTTGATTGAAGCGACCTTGATTATGGAATTCCTTTTTGAGGATAATTCATCCAATAATTAAATAACCTTTCAATTCATTTTATGTGTATTAGCTAAAGGGGTGGAATTGATTTAATTAAAAGCACTTAAGACTTTAGGATTAAATCAATTAATTATAGGGGTTTTTAAGCTAATAAACTCTGAGGATTTAGGAATTAAATACAATGTCAGATTTATGCAAATTTGGGTTTTCTGCATTGAAACTCATTCAATTAAAGTTGAGTAGGAGAAGAATTTGCCTAGTACGAAGATGAGAAAATTGGAGGAATGCACCAAAATTGATTGGATTATTAGGTGCCAATTTTGGGGTGTTACAGTAATGAAGCCTCCGAGCAGTTTGGGTCAATGGGACCTACCACCTTGTGAATGTACCTCTTTAAGGATTTGTTCTATTCCATCAATGATTTAATGGCTTCTTCATCTTTACTCATGAACCCTACAGCGTGCTTAATCCTTAAGGATACTAGTGTCTTTCTCCCTTCTCTAGTAGGTTTGCCCAATTCCACCTCCTTGAATGTGTAATCTTCTAAAGTGGCTGATGTTTGAGAAGTTCTTGTGGGAGGGATTGCTATCTATGCATTTTAGTGACCTCTAGTGTCTTGAGTGACATAGGATACTATCCTTGTAGGCACACTAATTTCTATTTGTTGGAATTCTTTACCTACATATGCCACACTCATTTCTTCCCCTTCTATCTCATATGTATAAGTTCTTCTCTTAACCTAGATTTCTTTGGTAAACCAAGTAGGTTTACCAGATGCAGTCACTGGATCATATGAGGCAATATGGAGGATAGGTGATAAGTTTTGAGATCCTGAGGTCACTCCTTCCTCCTCCTCTTTCTCCTGTACTTTTTCTTGTTCATCTTCTCCTTCATCCATCCCTTCTTATTCTATTTATCCTTCTCCCTTTTCTCCTTCTGCCTTATCTTCTATTTTTCTACCTTATCCTTCTTTCTCCTGGCTTTCATCCTCTGGTGAATTGTTTAACATTTCTAAATTAAGACTAGTCATGGCCTCCAGTGTGGTCTTGAAGGGTGATACATCTTCTGCACTTATTGCCTTTTGAGGGTGCAGTGTGGAGCAAGGCAAAGGGAATGATGGCGGTGGAGTAGGTGTTGGAGTTGGGACTAGGATGGTAAATGGGGAAGTAGAAGTAGAAGGGGGTGGAGTCGATGTTAGAGTTGGGAACAATAGTGGTGGAGTAGGAATCAAAGATGACTGAGAATTTGGTGGAGTAGGGTTCTGAGATGGTGGAGTTCTACAACCTTTTCTACTGCTATGTTCTGCGCTACCCTCATATCTTGGGTCTCAGGCCCTTGGGCCGAACTGGAGGTTACCTCTTTAATGGAAACATTTACTGAGGGATAGGTTAACTAGGCTAGAGGTGGAGTGAGGGTCACTTGAGGTTGAAAGAGGGATGGGCTCTGGTATCATACCCTGGCATATCTTTCCCTTGATCTGAAAATCCTTATAGACCTTCAAAGTCAAATATTTGAAACTCGTCTAACCCTAAGGAATCCAAGGGATTATCTTATTCTTTTTACCCTATCATCCTTATCTTTTTATGCCTTGGATTAGAACCATATTCCACTGGACGCTCATGACCATATACCATCCTTGGCTTTTGAGGTGGTGCCTTTTTATACTTGGGGATGGTATACTTCTCCCCTCGCAGTTTATGTACTTTCTTGGGTGGTTCCATCAATGTTTTAAAAGGTATCGGGCTCATCTTGTAGGGCCTCTTAACCCATTACTCTGTTGTTCTGAGCACATGCCCTTCCCTAAAATCAATATCATTATTTTCATCCTTATCAGTCTACGCGTTCATGATAGGCCTGTCATATATCTTATCATCTGTATAAATGGCTTATAGGACCTCATATGAATCATACTCCCAAACCTTTGGGGGAATTGGGGTCTTCAAGAATTCCTTTGACAAGGCAAGAGACATTCTGCAATAATCCTAGATTCTGACCTCATGGTCATCTATACAGTTCATCTAGTGATCTTCTAAGCTTGGTTCATGAATGTAGAACTTGCCAATAATATGGTTGTATGTGCCTATTGGGTTGAAGTGAGCCTGCACTATCTTGTAAAGCTGTAGGGGGTAGTCATCCCATTTGAAGCCCAAGGATTGACAGACTTTCATATCTTGTAGGGTATATGGGCCCAGTTAGATAGGAAAATCCCAACAATGCTTCTTCTTGTGCTTTATATGCTCGTAGGCATTTTCAAGTTGCCTGACCATCTCCAAAATGATTATCTAGTCAAATGGATACCTGGGTAGCTTCTTTGGTTTTAAGGTCGATCTTGCTATCTGGATGTAATTAAATGTTTTAAATTATATATAATAGGCGCCAATGGCCCTTACCTTGGCAGCTGTCTCTTCTGACATCCTCTTTGCAAAATCACCCTCAATGGATCGGATGACTACAAATATGAAAGCATCATTGACTATCTTGTAATCAGGGCAATCTTCTGGCATATTTTCCCTCTTCATTAACTGTCAATATACAATACGGGTCCAAGCATTTGGATCATTTATGCTCCCCCTCTCGGTAAGATCTAGGTAGTCTGTGTGTGCCTCAAATAGGTATACTATATAGGTGCTCATATAGAAGTTGGGGCTATGATGTACTATAGTCAACTGCTCATCCAATTTATCACTGATGATGGAACCCCAGTCGAACCTTACTTTTGACTTGTCAGAATTTTAGACCTTTTGAACCTCTAAAAGGATGAAAAGGCCAAATCTCCGATGGCCACTTAGGTGACAGACCCCAAAAAATGGTTTTTGGCCTTTCGGAGGCTGAAAACCTGTGACAAGGGCCACAACCAGAAAACCAAAAAAACCTAACCTGGAAAATAGGAAAGACCTGACTTGACTCGACAAGGAGGGATTCCCTACCAAATTTGAAGGTGCCCTCAGGGCCCTAGGAGACTAGGGGAAGGGGAGGTCAACACAAACTGGGTTGGACAAGCACCAAGTGCAAAAAACCCTAACCTAAACTAAGAAGAGAAAAGAAAATGCTAAGCATCAAGGAAGGAACCTACCTTGACTAAGCTATGAGTGGAGGACGATGACACGATGAGGCTTGAAGGTGCAGGGTGATCAATCAAGGAGCGAGAGAAAAAACTTTGAAGTCACGAGCTCTCAAAATATCAGAGATGAAAGAAAGCAAAGTGAGTGAATGAGGGCCCTTTTTCCAATTTATAACCCGCGGGTGGAGTTGGTGCTTTCAAAATTTCAGTCTCTGAAACACTAAAAGTTCAGAGGTGGACATCTTCAGCATTTTCAGTGTTTTCGGAGGTTGAAAAACTGAAAGGGCCAAATTTTGGCCTTTCGGCCATTTTGGTATTTTGGGGACTTTGGTCGTCCAAAAAGGCTGAAAGGGCTAAAAGGCCCAAAAATATGTCTTCTCTTTGTTTGATAAACTGACAACCCTTCAATGAGACTGACCTACTGGGGACTGAGAAGGGGGTAGATGTGAGAGGACCAAAATTACACAAAAAGGGGGGTCCCCATGGTCTGAGGACCAAAAAATGGGGTGTGTGTTGTGGACCCACAACATGTAGCATATCAAATCCTAAGATCAGACAATGGTTAACTTTGAAACCTGAGGATTAGGTTAAGATAGAAGAAGCCATCATCCAGGCAATCATTGCATTCAAGTATGTACCTGTACAATTTGATAAGATGATGCCACAAGAACTTAATAATAACCTATCAACAAGGTGGACATATGCACTGAAAACTAAAAAAAAGATAAGGGAAAGATCCCTAGTAACAATTTTTCCACCCAAGTCAGAGATGGAAGAAATTGATGAAATGATGAAAAAGCATTCAAATAAGTTCTCAGCAAAATTGAGAGCCTACAAAGTACTATAGGGTAGCCTAATAGAGTTTGACAAAGAAAGCGATAAAGCTTGGAGATAAATACTTAATCTACCTAAAGAGGATACAAGCCCCGTGAAGGTATTAGCTCTTACCGAGACCCCTCACAATGAAGAGAAACAAGCTACATTGAGCCCAGATCACATCATTCTAAATGGTAGTGAGGATGTCAATCTAGTTGATCTGACAACACAGGAAAGAAAGGCCATGGATGACATACCACAGATGTTACAATCATTAAAGGATACTACAGATGACAAAATCAAAGATATAACTATAATAGATATCACTTGAGGTGATCTTGCAGATGAAGTAAAGAATGATGAAGATACTAATGTGACCACCGATCAAGGAGAAGAAAAGGAAAAGGAAACACAGGATATTGCACAGGTCAATATACTAGGACAAATACCATTATTGATACAAGCTATCAATATCATCTTAGAAGAAAAGGAGAAGACACTTGACCATGATGCAAGCATACCCAAGGATAAGGGTGATGGGGAGTAGAAAAGCACAAATGATGAACAGAAAGGTACCAATGGAGAATAAAAACAAGGTGATGCCAAGGATAGCAAGGAAGAGAAAGCTGCACAAAAATATAAGGTTGATGTAGAGACATCTACAACCAACCGACAGGTGAATACCAAGAAGCAGGATAAGGGTAAAACACCTCCAAAACCTTCACCAAGTACATCATACCAAGAAAAGGAAATTTCTATGGTACTACATACAAGTGCTTCCACTACTCTTGCAAAGAAGAAGAAGAAAAATAAGAATCTAGTCACATTGAATGAAATAATTGATATACCATACTATGATCCTAGAAAATTGGATCTAGAGTTACTTACAAAGTATGGTGAACTTTGTTAAAGAAAGGCAACTCATGACAAGCTCAGGAAGGAGCACAAGAACTCCCAAGTCCTAGAGATAACCAAAGATATACTATTGTAGATTGTACCTGACACATATATTGATCAAAGTGCACCTATACTTGATCAATTATCAGTTCTTACTGATGCCATCACATCACAAAATGTAGATGTAGACAAAGCATTAGAAGAATGTGCTGAGAATAAGTGTCTATACAAGCTTACATATAAAATTAGCCAGGAAGTGGTAGAACAAAAGGTAAAAATTTCTAAATTAGTTACTCCTATAGAACCGATAATATCATAAGTAGTAAACATAATTCAAAAGTTGTGCACATTAGAAAATTTCACTACCGAGCATAGTGACAAGTTGGCCAAAATTGATGAAGATCTTAAGGCAAGTGCACAAGTTCTTACAACTAATGACAATGCATTCAAGTTGCATTATGAAAAAGCTAGTAAAATCTAAAACATTGAGACTAGAGATTCAAGAGGCAGAATCCAAAATCTGAGATGAGGTAACCGAGCTCCAAGCTCTACTATTACCAAATCTCACATTACTGCAACAACATATGACTGTGGCAAGAACATTGATTGCCACTCCTGAGATGTCTGTTACAGAGAGCATATATGATATGCATGCCAGACTCACCTTGGAATTTATGACCCTTGATTAGCTCAAAGAGAAATGGGGGAAAATGATGGAAGACATAAAGAAATCTCATTCCCACATTTTTGACAAATGGTAAGTATTACCCCTTTGTCATTATTTTCAAAAAAAGGGGGAAATAATATGATGAAAGGGGAAATGATAAGGTGAAAGGGGGAAATAATAAAAGGGGAATTATATGTATATATGTGTAAAGGAAGAAAAACATGCATATACTATACTAAGGCATGCACATAGGGGGAGTCATATTGACAAGATAAACACATGGTGTATATACTAAACATTTTAGTTTTGCACATATCATTTTTTGATACTAATGTCAAAGGGGGAGATTGATGATCATATTTTGTCATTAGTATACAAAGGAAACAATTTTTTAACCATCAGTAACATGATCACCGAAAGAGAGGTTTACAATTCAACCCAACACAACAGTTCATAGAGGTCATCAAAACTAGTTTTCACCGACCGAATGATCATAGTGTAAACCGACAACACAGTCTACAGTGTAAACCAAGAGACAGTCTACAGAGAAACCTGAGAAGAAGAATTTCTACAAGGACATTACTGATGAAAGAATACAAAGAAACCCGAGCACCAGTATACCGAGAGACAACTTTATTTTTGAGAAATGTGGATCTGAGTTACATGTCAGATAAAACACTTGAGTTTTATATTTAGCTTTACAACTTATCTTTAAAATCATTTCTTGAGGGAAAAGTAAAGCATGTGTAATTGTTTTAACCAGTCTAACTGATTGTAAACATGCAAACTAGGAGATCAAGGTCAAGTTGTAAACCTTTGATCATAGAGTTTTTATTATAAAGCATGAAACCTAGATAGGTCAATATATTGTATAAATAGATATAGAAATCAGTCAGACATTGATGATTGTAGCTACAACAGACATCTATGGATCAGACAAAGATTTTTATGTAGAAGGATAGAAAAAGATGAAATCAGTTATGAAGAACAAGATTCAAGGTTACCGAGCAGTACAGAGGTATTAATCAATCACTATAGGTGATACACATACATTGTGAACTTAAAGGATTTTTACTCAACAATTTAAGATTGCATATAATCAAGTCAAAAAGTATTTTTGACTACATTCTAACAAGTGTAGCAAATAGAAGAATCCTTTAAGAAGGTAGATTTAACAATCCTTATGTAAATCTCTTAACCGAGTGCACACTTAATAGTGTTGCTAAATCTCTTAATTGAGTAGACCTAACCATTCTAAAATGTTACTCCTAATAGGGTAAGATCATCAGAAGCGATCAAACTTGTAGCCTTAATCGACACCTTCCATTCTGCAGATAGTGAAGCTTTGTGGGTTTCATCCCCACCGTAGTTTTTACCTTCTAACAGGGGTTTTATGTGTTACCAATTCTTGTGTCATGTGTACTTACATTTCATGAATGTTTCTATGAATGTTTACATGAAATTAAGTTTATGTTTTGATAGTACATGCATAAGATAGAAAAGCATCTATGGTCGATAATGTAAGGAATTGATTACTAAATGATTAAAGGTCAATTGATAAATTTTTTTAAGGGTATTGATTCACCCCTCCCCTCTCAGTAAACACTATTCCATTATTCCAACATTTGAGGGATTCCATATCGACAAATGATGTTGTTTTATATGAACATAGAGATTTTCTTGCCAGTGATGTAGGTGAGAGGAATGACTTCCAATCATTTAGTAAAGTACTCCATTGCTACAATGATGTACTTATGTCCATTAGATGAGGTTGGTATAATCTTACACACTAGATCAAATCCCCATTTAGAAAATGGCCATGGTGAAGTGATGGGATTGAGTTCTTGGGGTGGTGCATGGATGAGATCTCCATGAATCTGACATTGTCTACACCTTTGCGCATATTTGTTAGCATCTGTCTCTACTGTGGGCCAATAGTATCCCATTTAGATTATCTTCTTTTCCAAACTATTGCCAGTGTGAGCCCCATAAATTCCTTCATGTACCTTGTACAAGGCTCTCTGGGATTCTGTGGAAGTGAGACATCATAAAAGTGTTCCATCTAGACTTCTTCTATATAGAGTACTAGTGAGAAGGGTATATCTAGAGCCTTGGTAGATGAGGGACTTCTTTTGATTCCTAGACAAGTCAGGTGGTAGGATATTATTTTAGAGGTCATTTTATACATTATGGTACCAAGGGGACTCAGGACCAACAAGGACACATGTTGACTCTATGATTGGAGCTTGATGTACCGGTATCATTAGTCTCTCTACCAAAAATTGGAATATGGTATCATTTCCTGACATGTCGATCAAGGATTCTATAGTAGCCACCACATCTGCTTCTTGTTTTGAACTCTTGGTACCTACTTGAATACAATGAAATGGAATGAAGCACCTAGCCTATCCATCAGCTCTCTATATGGGATCAGTTTCTCATCTTTTTTCATGTAGTCATTATTTACTTGGTTGACTACTAATTGTGAATCCTCGTATACTTTTAGGTTCTTGATCCTCCATTATATAGTTGTCTTCAATCCGATGACTAGATCTTCATACTCAACTATATTTCTTGTGCATGGAAAGTTGAGCTACAAAGAATTAGGGATCACATCATTATTTGGAGTAATGAGCACTATCCCTGCTCCTGTACTATGTTTAGTGTATGACCTTTCAAAGAAAAGTTGCCAAAGCTCTATTGCTGGTTGTATAATGAGAATGGACTCATCTGGAAAGTTAGACACTATAGGTTGATGATCTTGTACAAGTGCCTCTGCTAGTTGGTCCGTAATTACTTTCCCTTTGATTAATTTTCTATCCACATACTCTAAGTCAAATTCACTTAAGATAATCACCCATTTGGCGAGTCGTCCTGATAGTGTAGCTTTACTCAATGAGTACTTTAATGGATCAATGTGTGCTATTAGATTTTTTTGATGGCTCAACATGTAATGTATTAACTTATGGGAAGAAAAGACTACTATGAGGCATGATTTTTCAATTGGTGAGTAATTTAGCTTGTATCCCACCAAAGTTCTATTGAGGTAGTAAATAGCTCTTTTCTTGCCTTGGTAATCATGTTGTGCTACGAGAACTCCTAGTGCTGACTCAGTTGCCAAGATATACAAAAGTAGTGGCCTGCCTTGAATGGGTGGCACCAATATGGGAGACTTCAATAGATAATCCTTGAATGTTTGAAATACTTTCTCGCATTGTTCTATCCATATAAAGGTCACATCTTTATGTAGTATATGCTGGAATGGGTGACACTTGTCGGCTAGTTGGGTGACGAATCACCTTATAGATTGAAGTTTTCCTTGTAGACCCCTTAGTTTCCTTATATTGGTTGGTGGTGGCATATTAAGGATGGCCTTGACCTTTTTTGGGTCTACTTCGATGCCTCTATGTGATACAATGAATCCCAAAATATTTCCAGCGGTAACCCCGAATGCACACTTCTTTGGATTTAGTCTAACGTTGTATTCCTACATTCGATCAAATATTGGTCCAAAAACTTGTAGGTGAGTCTCCCTGAGCATTGATTTGGCTAGTATGTCATCAACATAGTCTTCCATTATTTTATGAATTAGATAATGGAAGATCATGGTCATAGCCATTTGATATGTTACTCTTGCATTTTAAGGCCAAATGGCATTACGTTCCAGAAGTAAGTGCTCCAGGAACATGTGAATGCGATCTCATGTTGGTCCTCTAGTGAAATCCTGATTTGGTTATATCCCAAGAAACCGCCCATGAGTGATAGCATTTGATGTCGTTCTATTAGATCAAATATCATCTCAATATTTGGTAGAGGGAAATTGTCCTTGGGCCAAGCTTTATTTAGATCTCTATAATATGGTTATATGCGTATTTGACCATTGTGTTTGGTTTCTAGCACCAGATTAGATATCCAATCTACATATGGGATTGGTCATATGAAGCCTACATCTAGTAGTTTCTTCAACTCTTATTTGACAAGTAAAGTGACATGCAGATGCATCTTTCTTAATTTTTTCTTGACAGGTTTTGCATTTGGTAAAAATGGTAGATGATGTAACACTAGCTTCGGATCTAGACATGGTATGTTTGAGTAGGACCATGTAAAGTTGATTTTTATTTCCTTGAAGAAGCTAATAAACCATTCTCTTTCTTTTTATGTAAGTGATTTTTCCAAATAGATATTTTTGGGGTTCTTTTCATCACCTATGTTGACTTCTTCTATTTCCTTAGTTAGTAACACTGAATTTTCCTCTATTAAGGGGAGGATTTCCAGCTTTCTATATTCTAGCACCTTAGAGAGTTTTTCTCATTTTTATGGTCAGAAAGTGCCTTGCGATTTTCACTTACTGATTGTTCTTTTTTTCTTTTTCTTTTTCTTTTTTGACTAGAAAGAGGAGCTTCCTCCCCAAAATAGGCTTATCTGTCAAGGTCAATAGAGAAACTTTCTTTTTCATCCCCTGATGGAATGCCTTCTTGGATTCCCATGAAGTCTGTGATGGCTTCATAATTCTCAAAGATATCTATGTCAAGTTTTCCTTATTGATCCCATTCTATCAATTCAGGGTGTACTAGACAAAGGTCCCTATGGGGGGTGACTCTACTTGGATAAATGAGACTATGGTGATAGTTCTGAAAAATTATGAATGTGATGTGGATGCACCACTTAAGTAATTTTTATCAATATGTTTATCGATACATGGCTGGTCTTCTATGGTCATTTGGTCAAACATATCTTCAAGGTGTATAGTGCTGACTGACCAAGATGAATAATATGGGATGGTTGGTTCAGGATTGTAGAGGGATCTCCACTCATACTCTTGGGAATTGATAGTGCTAGAATTATTATTAGATGTCTCACTTTCCTCATCATCTTGGATAGCTTGGTTAAGGTCCAATCGGGAATAAAAGGTTTCAACTTTTGATGGCAATAACCGCTGGAGTATGTTGCTGATTAAAGCACGTTCTAGGTTTTGCCCCCGGTGTAATTCTACAGTTTTCTCTTGGTCTATGGGTATGTCTCTGATAGTAGTACTGGTTCTGTTTTGTCCATAGCTTAGCCCTCTTTTGTTTCTCTAGGTTTGCGGTAAAGACAGTTCCATTAAGCCTCTTTGTCTTGCCCCCAGACCAACTGTACTATCATACCCAAATTTCTGTAGCATTGTGAAGCTGGCTCCATATTTTGACATGAGTATGTGTTATTGAAGTGTTTCTTGTGGGTATTGATACAACCAAGTGTTTATATCTAGATCGAAAGGGTTCTCTTCTGCTATGTCCCCTCATTTGACAAATGTGGTTGGTGGACATCTAAATAGATCTGGTTCTAGATTTTTAGGTTTTGTCACTGGTTGAGGCATGCCATATGACCTTGGAATTTGAGGCATGTTAGTGATGGTAAAAGCTTCCTCATAGATATACTCACCACATCCTTTGTTTGTAATTGATATCTTCTCTTCCCTTCGTGTTATATATTTGGGAATAGAGTCTGAGGCGTAAGGAATGCTTGCCTCCTAATTTGAAGGTACTTGATTGTTGGTACTACTTCTAATGGTGTTGCAGTATTGGAATGGGTTTGGATCTCCTTCAATGATTTGCTCTACCCCTTGGTATGGGAACTTGATGCATTGATGATAAGTAGAGGGTACAAGTTTCATCTCATGGATCCACGACCTTCCTTGTAATATGCTATATCCCAAATCTAGGTCTAGGATTTGAAATGGGGTGTTCTTTATGACTGGGCCTATCCTAACTAGTAGTATGAGGATACCTCTTGAAGATATTTCCTCTTCATCATATTCCCTTATATGTATTCTCCTTGTGACATCAATTTTGAATTCAGGATAGCCCAAGGTTATTATTACTTTCAAAGTACATATGTTTAACCCGGCTCCACCATCAATGAGGACCCTTCAGATTGTGTGTTTGTGAACTTGGATAAGAAGATGTAGGGGATCATTATGTAGAGGCTTGTGTGGTGACACATCATGGTCTATAAAGGTAGCATTCTTGTTGGCAGTGATGTAATTCACCATGGTTTGGAATTTTTCTAGAGTTATGTCCCGTGGGACAACTCCATTTTGAAGTCCTTGATCCAGAGCTTGCTTATGCTGTAGGGATATGCGCAAAATGTTAAACATAGATATTTGGGCAGGTGTGCACTTTAGCTGATCCAAAAGAATGGTTTGTGGATTAGAGGTTGTTGGAGGATTAGATGGTGCAGCTAAAGTGGAAGGCACTCCTTGTAAGACAACTTTGGAATGATGTGTGGCGACAACACACTTGGCATTTGGATCTCTAATAGTAATTGTAGCCACATGACTATCTAAAGGGTTGATGCAATTGATAGTGCTATCAACATTGGCATAGGTGTAATTCACTTATTTAGACTGTCCACCAGACCTTGAGGATTTCACTTTGTATGATCATGGAACGTATCATTGAAGATTGTGTGATTAGTTGTACCCTTAGAGTGGGAATTTGTGACATCAATAACCCCTATCTCGATTTGATCTTGTATGAAATTATTCAATCAATAGCAGTTGGGTGTCTTGTGTCCTTCACTTGATGATACTCACAAAATTCATTATCATTCCACCACTTGGGTTTCATAGCACCATGCTCATATTCTTGGATTTAGGGCAGAGTGATAGTATTGGATTGAATCAGCTTTTTCAAGGATGACTCTATCAAATCCCCTAATGGTGTGCAGTCTCATTTAGGAAATGGAAACCTTTATTGGCATTGTGCATTGGGTTGGTTGTTGGACACAGTCGTTTCTTGCATAGTGGGTGTTTGATTTTGAGTGTCCACTTGCTAAGTGTTCACCATGGGTTTCTAATTTTTCATAGGTTCTCCTTGTAGTGAAACTTTGGGTTGAGCATAGTTGACCATTTTTACGTCAATGACACCATAATTGGTGACATTCTTGTTCTTGTTCCACCATTTGGCTTTATCCATTGCATTTTTATTTGTGTTTTCTTTGGTAGGGTCTGCAAGGATACCTCTATTGACCAGGTTTTACTCATAGTAAACTCCTCGTTTGATGAGTTACTTGAAATTAGGAGCGAGCTACAATTCTGGGGTAAATGACATATCTTGGATCAGATTGTCAATGAACATGACTATGAGGTCTTGCTCAGGAACATCTTACATTATTCAGTTTGCAGTGTTCATCCACCTTTGTAGGAATTTCACAAAGGATTATCCATCTCTTTGTTTAATGTCACAGAGGTCCTTGATGCTGACCTTGGGTTCGATGTTATGATGGAAGTGAGCAATGAACTTTTTGGCCAATTCTCCCCAAGACTGAATTCCATGGGGTAGGTGTGAGAACCATTCCATTTCTGGTCTGGCTAGACTCTATGGAAACTATCTCATTAGGTATGTTTCGATATGTGCAACCTCAATGTAGCTAGAAAAGAGCTCTCAGATATGCTCTACAGGGTTGGTATTGCCTCTCTATTTGTCAAACTTGGGTACCAAGAAGTAAGTGGGAAACAAAGACATATGCAATGAGTGATCAAAGGGGTATGGGTACAAATCCTCTGCTATGTAGGGATTGGTTTTCCCTTGATTTTGCATGTCCATCATTTTTGTTTGTATACTTTGCACTTTATATATCAACATGTCTGTCTGAGATTGAGGAACATTTGTAGCATTAATCTCTATGTCGTGTTAGGTATAAGGCTTTGCCTCTATGTTCCTTGAGTTGGGATATATGATCTAGTCCTTAGGACTTGATATTGGTTCCCAAGTGTGTGATTTTGATATTGGGGCATTTGATTGGTCCAAGGTTGATGTTGTTTTTGTTGTTGTTGGGGTTGTTGTTGTTGTTGTTGTTGTTGTTGTTGGGATCCCTATAAAAAGAAAGGTGTAGCCTTGGGTGAACGTTGACTGAATGTTAGACCCACAGAGATTGATCCCTGTAGGAGTGAGGTATTGATCCCAAGGTTAGCAGGGATTGACTATAGTATCAGAAAAGTCACAAATGGGTTGTTGCTTGTTTGTGGAATTGATGACATAGCATGAGTGCTTGATGTAAAGGCCATGAGAATAATGCTTGAGATATACTAGTGACCAAGGGTGCACTTGGTTGGGATCCTATCATGCCTTGTGTGGATGATTGTGGTACAGATCGGTCAATTATGGCACTGTAATCTCAATTGTGGCAATATGCTATAAATTGTCGCACAGATCGGTCAATTGCGGCACAATACCGGAAACATAAAATTGAATGAAATACATAAATGATTGTGAAACACTCAAATTGATTGTGGCATTAAACCAATTAATTGCGGGAGATTTTATCAATTGTAGAAAAATACCAACGATTGAAAAATTACAATGATATCAAAAAATTAACAAAAAAGAAAATCTGCGGTCATACGCCTGAGGCCTGAAAGTCCTGTTTGTCATCTTCAAGTGATTCTTGGGTTGTTTGATTCACATTGGGTTCACCAAAATGTATAGGCTATATTATATACGCTCAATAATGAGGGTTAGTAGTACCAATTTGAAATGGGGAAATCAATCACTTACTAAGAATGAACCCACGAACAATAAAATGACAAGCAATCAAGGAGGAATATAAATAAATGCAAACCAACAAAGCTCAAATCTTCTATTGTCTCTCTCTACTCCTTTTGAAACGTTGTGTGTATGGTGCTCAATATTGGTATTGGTGGTTTCTATGACTTGGGAGTGTTGAGAATATGATATTGATTTTGATCACAAGAATGCTTTGAATGCCTCTAGCAAGAATCCTACAGAGTAAGGGCGCATGAAAGCTTGAAATCCTAGATCCTTCAAATGGTTGTGAAGGGTAGATTATATAGAATATGGAAATGATATGAACGGTTGAGGTCAATCCCAAAGATTAGAGGATGAATGGTTGAGATCAAAGGGAACTGGAGAAGCCATCTGTAAGCTCCACCTCTTCAACTTGGAGAGAGGAGATAAAGTTTGGTTAACTGAACAACTGATTATGAGTTACCTTTTGAATTGAAGAGGTAATTTCGAGTTACCTTTTTGAACTGAAGAGGTAGGTGGAATAATTCATGCAATCATAGATCTGATCAAGAGTTCTCTTTTTTGAACTAAAGAAAGGATTTAATGAATATTTAATTCATTTTTGTAATTAAAGTATTCAACATGCAAGATAATTGAATTCTTTTTGGATTTAGATTTGAATTATTGAATGAAATTAAATTAATTAAATTAGAAGAATTATTTAATAAGCTTAAATATTTAAATTTAAACTTTAGGAAATTGAATTTTATTAATTAATGAAGATTAATTAATTATGGTTAATCAATTAAATAAAATTAATTATTTAATTAATTTTGGGGATATGATTAGATGATTTGGGGAATGAAATTAGAAGAAAATAGATGATTAATTAATAATTAAAAAACCATTAATTAATAGATGAAAATTAGTGTTTTAATGTAAGGTCGCAAGTATGTCCATTTTAGGGTATCTACAGATAAATTTTTTATTTAATAGAAATTAAGAACACAAATAAACACCAAAGAAATTAGGGGCAGAGGTGTGCAATATCAATTCGTGGGATTAACAGTTTAATCTTATGATACAGATTTATGTGAGGAGGATTCTACTCAGGGGGAGTAGTCATTTTTTGTGTTAGTTTGGTGATTATTTCTTAGGGAGAGTAGATGAAGAGCTGAAGGAGAGAGTTGTTTATGTCTTTTCCATTGATGTCAAGGAGGAGAAAAAGGCATGCAAAAAACTCTTGGGGTGAGAGATCAAAGGGGGGAGTTGTTGATTTCTTGTTTTCACATCATATGTTGCCATCAATTCCAAAGGGGGAGATCGTAAGGAAAATGCACATATGTATTATAAGACATATTAGTTAGATGTGTTGACATTGATGCCAACATATATGTTGGACAGTTTTCTCACAGTTTGGCCAATGATGTTGTATGCTTAGAAATCCAGTGAGCTAAGGTTGTAGATAAGTGGTCGCAAATGTCAGGAAATGTTTAAGAGAGTCTATAATTGGTCTATGTCAAGTTAAAAAGGTGTGCATAAATTTTTGGATGAGTTATGAGGTCAAGTGTGGTGACTGCTATTTCCAGTTGTTCAGGAAGGTAACAGAGTGTCAGAAAAAGGTTTGGTGTGAATGTTCAGTTGGATATTTTTCTTTTTGCATCTAGGTGGATGTTTGGGACATCCTGATGTGTTCTCACTTCAGATGGTTCATGGTTCAGAGATCCACAAGGAATTTTTTAGGTGTATCAGAGGGTGCTTATGGATATATATGTATAATTATATGTATATATCTACAAACATTAAGTAAGTTCATTATTTGTAAATCTTTGGAATATAGAGGAAGCTTTCATTATTTTGTATCCTCAAATGTATATCGTGGCATATATAATATGTGGCTCAATTTCTCACCTTTGCATGTTTATTCTTAATAAAGTATAAAGGCTGTTGCCTTTTTCCTTTTGTTAACTAAAGAGTACTGTGTTGATTTCCTTTACATCAAGTTTAGTTTATATATGATAGCCTTTACACTCTTTTCTTACTTTAAGATTTAATGGATCATGCAATTAATTTTCTCTTTCATTTTTCTTTAGTATAAAGGATGGACCATGCCCCATAAGGTTTTCTTGTTTGATTAGAAAATCAATCTACTTGTATTGGTCCTCTATTGAGAGGGGTTTTGTTTAGAATAAAGTGACTATTTGCACTATGTCCATCTTTCGAGAAAGTTTCACACTTGTAGGGGGCCTTCTGCCTTTACTTGAACCCTTTCTCTTGCATCATGTCCATACCTAAAGGTGGAAACCTTGGAAAAAGAGATTCTAATATTTTGCTAAGGTTTCACTATGAACCTGCAAAATGTTGAGAAAAATTCAACATATCGCCTTGTAGCATAGAATTTTACCTCAAAATGTTCCTTCTTTTCTTCATTAAGCAATGAAGAGATGACCTCTAAAACACCAAATGTTGCTTTGCAAGGTGCACCGGGTCCCACTCCTACAAAGTTTCCCAACTTCCCTTATTTAGGAATGCACATCTTAAGTATCAATAGTAAACATTTACATATAATTAATTTGAAGAGTATGCATTTATTTTGAAAGATTCCTCCAAAAATGATCAAGTTTTTTTTATATTACAACTATGATGAGTTTATTTTGTTTATTGTGAAGAGTGTAATTACTTAAGTACATATGTGAGGCCCTACCCCAAGCCCCTCATAGCATTTCATTTTATCTTTATGATAGACCTAGTATTTGATACTCAATTTTGATGCATTATGGATTTGTACCCTATATGATAGGGATTTGATCACATTGGATTGTGATGCACCTTATTTTATGATTCTTTCCATACTCATGATGATGACTTTATGATACATTTATGATTTGCATTATGGTTAATTGGCTTAAATAAATATTATGATGATGCAATTGAGTATATGATTATTTGAATTAATTAGGAAAATGATAATTAAATTTGAATTATGATGAGATGTGATCTTATTGAAAATTAAATGTTAGGTGCTTAAATGTTGTTTATATCTGCATATTATTTCCTGTGGGAAATGCATGGAAAGTTGTTAAATTGTTTATGGTATGTTGAATTGTGAATTGGTTATATGAAATCTTGAGTAATTGGTAAATGTATGAATGATGTTTATTTTTATATATTTTATATGCATATGATTTTGTTGACTACTGATGTTCAAATTGAGATGTGCAGGAAAATGACCATGGAAATTATTCAAAGAACTAGAACCAAACACATGTGTGATAGTAAAGGCAAGGTTGCACCTAAGTGAAGAGGAAAAACCTCGTATGTAATGTGTTTATTTCGTAAATGTGAATGCTTGTGTGATTGTCAATTGTAATTTGTAAATTTCAGTTATGAAAACACCTAAGTGGACATGCCATGTGGCTTTTGTAATGCAAATTTTTATGGTGTCACTTGATACTTGTAATGTGTATATGTGGAAATGACATCCATTTGAGGATGATTGTGTTGCAACCAAACCTAGGATAGTACCATGTAAGATCTCCATGAGAATCACTTGGTCAGAGGGCCTTGAGTGTGGTCCAAATAAGTTGAACCCGTAGGTAAACCTTAGGTGAGTTTTTTGAGGGTTAAACTAACTCCTAGGGTTGAGTTTAAGTCCCTTTTGAAGGCCCACTTGGTATACCTATAGGTAAGGGTCATTTTTAACCACGGGACCACCTAGGTATGAGTCTTGATCTCTTCTAAAAGTTGGTTTTCCAAGATGGACGAAAATCATCTTTTAGAAAAGTTAGTCTTGGGTAGACAACCGTCCCTATCATGTGCAAGTTACTTGTTTCATCTTCCCAAGCCACATTGTAAGAAGCCATTTTTAGAAACCTTGTAAGAGGTTGGGAAGACCAACCAATAGGAATTCATGCCTTATTCCAAGAGAGTCGTGGGAAGTGTGTAAATCCTTTTAGAGGGATCTTGGAGGACTTAGAGGTTGTTCACCCACTCTCCAATTTTGGAGATAACTAAAGTGTTAGAGAAGGATTGAGCAAAAGGAGAAGGATTTAGGACTTGGAAGCTCTACATCAACTTTAATTTTGCCATAAATTGAGTAGAGGATGGTTTCAATCCTCTCCATGTCTACTATGTTTTCCTTTGCATATGAATTATTGAAGATGAATGTGCTTGTGTCTTAGTGGTGTTGTGATTTCTTTCATGATTGTTTCATTATTTTACATTCTTGATTATTTATGGGAGTGCAAGGCCAAACTCACCCTCGCGGTGAAGGGTTTTAGAATAGCTTAGGAGTGTAGAGTCTCCTCATGGAGCAGATGGATACGCCATGGATTATGGGGTCCTTGTTGCCATTATTTATTTGGGGGTTATAAGGGGAGTTTTTGCATGTAGCCATGGGGTCCATAAGGTTATTTGGGTTAGTATTGTAGAGAAATGAATGGTTGTGTAAGTCTTGTGAAGACATTTGGAATTTTTATTTTGTCATTCTCCTCCTTAGGTTGGGATATTTTGTGTTTGCATTATTTGTAAATCTGCTTATGCATATGTGTTTGGTTGAGTGTAGCCCATTTGGTGTCTAGTTCTCCTAGCTCGGGGGTGACCTTGTAAAGGCCTAGGTTGGGAGGTGAGCCTCCATGGTCACTGTGGTTATTGCAGGTAGCATTGTTAAAAAAAAGGATTGGAGGAAGAAAGAGAATGTGCATTGTTCTCCAAAGTTATACATCAGATTTGAGTTCTTGTATTTAGAGATATTCAAAGTTGTTAAAGATTTATTTCACCTTGTCTAGGTAGTCTTCCTTTAAAAGTTGTTTATTAGCAAAGAGAAATGTAGATATGGAGATTGTAAATGTTAAATATTTTCTAGAAAAGAAAGCTAGTATATTGTAACTTTCTGTTGGTCGAAAAGAAATGGAATAATGAAATAGTTACCTTATTAATTTCTATTACGTGTCTATGAAAATAAAATCTAGAAGTTTTATTTGTTGATAGGGTGCTAAATATTGCATTATGGATACAAAACAAAAATAGCACTTAAACCATTTGGTATCCTTTCGATTTTATTCATGTGCATTAAATTTAATCCATTTCAAGTGTGAAAGATTATATATATATCCCCCCAAAAAAAGAGTTCTGAAAATTTTATGTTAGAGTTAGCATTTCATTTGCATTTATTTAAGTGTACATAAATATATATGTAAGTTTAAATAGAAAAAGGGTTAAAATATTTTCGTTAGGGAAGCAATCCATAAATGTTGTATATATATAATAAAATTGTAAAATAGGAGAGTGCAGTAGCATTTATTATTATTATTTAAAAAAAAAATCAAAATATAAAAATGAGGGCAAGTCGGCCAGTGCGAAACCCTACTCCTACGAAGGGGAGGGCTCGACCCCCCGCGTGGTGGGCCGGCAGGTGGCTCCGCCCGCAGGGGCCCTCGCCCCATCGTGAGTGGCTCAACCACCACAGAGGGTGGAAACCCTGCAGGGGCCACGTCCTGTCGTGAGCGACTCGACTGCCACGATGGGTGGAAACCTTGTAGGGCTCTGCCCCAGATGTGAGAAACATTACCGCCACAGGGGGGAGCTGTATCAGCCCCCAACAAACATAAAATCACAAAAAATAGCTTGACCCTGCATTAAAAATAACCCATATATATATATATATATATATATATATATATATCCTTCCAATTCTTAGATGTGTGTGGTTACCCTACAAAATCTACAACAAATCCTCTATTAAACTTGCAACACAAAAAAAAACCCTAACCCTAATTTTAGGTTAGGGTTTGGAATGAAATCAAAGAGAATAAAATGAAGACTAAATGATATATTCCTCTCATTTAGCTTTTTGTAGAAACCCTAATAGGGTTAGAGTCAAAGTGAATATATTAATATTATTTTTCAAACTAAGCCTTTTGGAGGGATTTTATTTTTCAAGGAATTTAAAAAAAAAGAGGGTTAGTTATTTTATTAGCTAATGGGGTAACTTTTAGAAAGGGAATATTAATTTTGAGAAATAATAGATTATTAAATCTGGATACCAAGGGATTATATTGTAGTCATTAATTTATTACGTCAGAAATATAGTGAGCTTTCCATCTTTATAACATTTGTAAATGTGATATTATGGGATATTGGTTTAATTATTTTAGAAACGAACAATAGGTGAAATCAATTTATTTAAATTAATGGAAGAAAATAAATTAATTATAATAGATGAGTTCAATAAATTTAAGCGAGAATTGCAAATAATTAAATGCACTACTTTAATTATTATTTAATTTGAAATCTAATGGTTGAAATTAACGTGTGGTAGTAAGTTACGTTTAACGATTTAATTAAACGTTATAAAGGAAAATTGCATAACATTAGACTTACTCTTTAATTTAATAATAAACTGGCAATTTAATTAGCGTAACAATATCAACGTAAAGTTTTAAATTATTTACCAATAGGTAATGTGAGTTAAGGTATTTTATAACCTTGTGAAGTTCAAATTTAAATAATAAACTTATTGGTACCACTGTTAGGGTCAAATGTATTTAATGTGTTATGCTATGTGAGGGGTTATAAACTAAATGTAACATCGTCTTAAACTTACTTAAATTTTCCTTTTATTTAAAACATAATTAATCCTATTAGTTAATAAACCAAGGGTAGCCACCTTAGTTGAACCCCTGAGGTAACCCTAACGAGGGATGTTGACAAGTC
This sequence comes from Thuja plicata, assembly GCA_018584345.1. Classification (NCBI taxonomy): domain Eukaryota; kingdom Viridiplantae; phylum Streptophyta; class Pinopsida; order Cupressales; family Cupressaceae; genus Thuja; species Thuja plicata. The sequence goes on from MU226188.1 coordinate 3,546,186, forward strand.
AACCTTGGTTGGGGTGACCCCCACATGGTCATTGTTTGTCATGACTCCCCTTGACTACAACTAAACCTAAACGGATGTCATTAGAGTAAAACAAACCTATTTTAGAGAAATAACTCCAACAGTAAAACTTGTAAACACTTTAACCTTATTGACATGTAACATTAGTTAATTTGATGTATTTAGAATTTTTTTTTTGTGAATGACAACATATAAACATATTTTCGGGCTTCAGATTATTTTTTAATTTAATTTTTTTAATTTTTAATCACTATAACCACAAGACATTGGCAAAGTTATTAAACTCTCTATTTTAAGCCACTAAATGCTCACATGCTTGCAAAGTTAACCCACACAAGCAGTGCTAATGGATGATTATCTATTTACATCACACTATAAAATGTGTAGAAATATATGTGTATACATATATATGACTATATAAATATACATACATAGTTATACATACACATTAACTCCTCTAGATAGTTATATACACATATAAGGAGTTGTAATATGAATATGTACAAAATTTCTCTTTTTCAAAATTTAATTTTGTTAGATAAATTTATGCATTGAATGAGAGTTATTGAATCTATATTCATTTGTCAATATAAGATAATATTACTTCCATTAAAATTGAGTTTGAAAATTGTGTATAAAATGATGATTTGTTGTGAATTATAGAGTTGATTTATTTAAGTGTGCTAGGGGAAAGGGACCAGTAGTGGATATAACACCAATACTCGTTCACTTTTTGTTATAGGGACCCCCAATACGAAATAATCCTGCACACCAATAAATGTACATAATTAACCCAAAACATATTTATTCAACCCCTAATACATGTTCATACATGAACAAGTAGTAGATAGATAAAAACAAAAAATTGAACCACTATTGGTCCTTATGTGATTGAGATACAATCTTCCTTGCACAAACTTAGTGAATAAATCATTTAGTAAAAAGTCATATTGTTTACAATAACCACTTTATGCAAGTGGACCAAAAGTACAAAATTAGTCAAATTACAAATACAAGAGAGCAGTTATTGGTCCCTCATATGACAATTTTAGAAGTCAAATTGAACTTTATGGGTTCTCATATGCACTTTCTCCCAAACAGGTTTGTACTCTTTGAGGCATTTAATCTATGTACAAATAGTACCTGCATTTTCAACAAATGGTGTAAGGCTCCCATATAGACACAAAAAAAAACATATTTAAAACTGTAAGGATAAATCCACACATGAGAATTAAATTGAATATGCAAGCATAAAATGACCGATTGGTTGCAAACAATAAGAATTTACACAATTAAAATCTACACATAAAAGCATTGAATTCGATATGCAATTATGAAATGACTGTTTGGTTGCAATCAATAAGAGCTCAACTTGTAGTGCAAGAATGAATTGATAGGATGTTTTCCACCAGAATTCAAATTTGAAATTCAACAACCACAAATGAATGCATTCAACTTACACATTCAAATTTTCAAATTAATTTATAAAGGGAGTTTGCAAGTTCATTTTCATTAATACAAATAGGAAGTCTGAATATTCTTTGCAGACCACATAGGTGAAGCAGGAATTATCTTTTCATTACTGCAAAGTCTGAATATTCTCTGCAGACCTCATAGTTGAAGGAAGGTTTTCTGCACAATCCTAATCAAATAGAATTTCTTCAGGTTGGTGCACTATGCTTAACCTTTCTCATTTTATTTCATAGGTGAATATTGTGTAAACTTGCTATTTTCTATGTTCTAAATACGTCAACCGCATCCTCATTAATTTATACCCTTATTTGTCATGCACTTGTCATTTAGAGCACCAATACACATTGTAACCTTCTACTAATGGCATCATCTACATTTTCTAATCATATCAGAGTCACCCCTCCACTAGTAGAATTTGGGCAATAAATGACCAAGTGACTAAATTTTTTAGTCACGTGACTAAAACTGATCATGTTCTACCCATTTTTTGCAATTCACAAATATAAATGACTAAATAAATGACCAATTTGGTCATCGGGTAAAATCACTACTAAAATGACTAAATAAATGACCAATTTAGTCATCGGATAAAATGACTAAATAAATGACTAAATTGGTCATCGAGTAAAATGACCAATTTGGTCATCGGGCAAAATGACCAAATAAATGACCAAATATTTCAGTTTAGGTACCTAAAATGAACCTCACATTTCAATTTGGTGCTCTTAGTTAAATAA
>MU226188.1:3614386-3624964 GCA_018584345.1 Thuja plicata
TAGTTTTCTCATTGCCTTTGATCTGAAAATCATATAGAAGAAACTGGATGATTGGGGTCATGGTGTTTCCTTCGTCACATTCAAGGAGTTGTCTAAATGCCTTAGAATTGTGAATTCTTCAAGTTCTATGGTGTAGAGCAGTAGGTACTAGGGACTATATTCTTGTTGAGGAATGCCTTAAATGATCCGGAACATTTTGGGGAATCCTTGGAATTTGAATTGTTTTGTTGTTTGATCTGACTTTTTTGACATTTGATGCTCCATTTTTTGTGTATGGGGGTCATAGCAGGCATAAATGCATTATAAAATGGTTAGAAAAGTTCTCTCTCATTGTATCCTTAACTATTTTAGTGGTAGTGGTAGTAGTAGAGCAAGGGTTTCTAAGTTGCAGAGGCACATTATAGATGTGAGGAGTGAGTTGTAGACATTGTTATGACACTTGAAATCCTTAGGAGCATTGTAACACCTTTGTAATTTGACTATGATAGTGGAACGAGGAGCACTTGTTCACTCTTGCTAGAGTGTTGACCCATTAAAGGGTTTCTCCTGGGTGACTTGCTTGTTGCAGTCATTGTGTATGGGTTCTCTTGTATGTTATCTCATTGTTATATGTTATTTCATGCTTTACAAACAAGATGGGCATATTTTAATTGTAAATAGAATCCATTTGAATTTGGTTTTCACTGTTTCAAAAGTGTTTTTCAGAATTGACAACAACATCTATAGTTGGTGAAAGCTAATGACATCATGTATAGGAACTATTCTTAGAAAGTTGTCTGCATTTAATAATAAGTATTTTGGGTAGACTTTTAGCCCATAATTGTTGAAAAGGTTTCTCAATCAGTTCCAGGTATTCTCAGTCAAAAGATAATCTATGAAATGTGATTTTATTAATGAGATCAATAAACACACTCTTTTGTTGAAATTATATGATTATTCTTTAAAGGGTACTAGCTCAATGGAAGAGTACCTACTTTATAAGTAGGAGGATGGTGGTTCAATTCCATCGTGCCCTAATATGACTAAATAAATGACTAAATAAATGACTAATTTAATGACTAAATAAATGACTAAATCATGACAAAAAAAAAAGACTAAATAAATAACTAAATCATGACCAAATAAATGACTAAATCAATGACTAATTCAATGACCAAATCAATCACCAAATAAACGACCAAATAAATGACTAAATCAATGACCAAATAAACAACCAAATACATGACTAAATAAATGACTAAAATAGTTTAGTCATAAATTTGGTCGCGAGATAAATCACTGACAATAAACTACCACTGATCAAGTGACCAAATTTATTGTCAGTCATTTATCTCGCGACCAAATTTATGTGACCAAATAAATGACTAAATTAATGACCAAACAAACGACCAAATAAATGACTAAATCAATGACCAAATAAACAACCAAATAAATGACCAAATACATGACTAAGTAAATGACCAAATAAATGAGTAAAATAGTTTAGTCATAAATTTGGTTGCGAGATAAATGACCGGCAATAAACTACCACTGATCAAGTGACCAAATTTGGTCATTTATCTATACTTTTTGGTAGTTTATTTGGTCATATATTGTTGTTGTTGTACTAGTGCTCCATCAAATGCTTTAATTCTATCTTGTGTCATCATCTCTACTTACTTATGTACTTGTATACATATACACAATTATAAGTATACCTCAATAATCATGCACACATATACATATACGAAGTAGAAGATACATTTTTCATTTAAATTGTTACTATGCCTTGTATTTCATTAAAATGTTAATATCCCATTGAGGGTCTCTTTTTTCTGTTGAATGATTATCTATGCGACTAAACGGCTGCATTAAAATGATGAAATCTGCTTCTGCGTTAGTCCATCATGCTTTATGTGGTTTGTTTTGTCATCATTGCTTCAAATTTCAACCATTCTATTAAAATGTTTACTATTTCATTAATGTGGTAGAGGGTTTCATTTTTTGTTGTGAATGATTATCCGTAACCATATAGTGTTCCATTAAAATGATGAACTCTACTTCTGCATTCCTATATTTTGCATAGGGTTACATTAAAATGATGAAATCTGCTTCTATGTTACTCCATCATGCTTTATGTGGTTTGTTTTGTCTAAACAATTATGTATCATATATATATATATATATATATATATATATATATATATATATATATATTGTGTACACAACTAATTTAATAGTCCCCCAATACGGAGTATAAAAATGCCTAATTTAAAGTGTTTGAGTTGTTGGGCCAGTTCACGTGTTTTTTTTTGACGTTAGGAAAGTCGGGGCACAAACATCCCATTTCACCACATGTGGATCACCATCTACCACATATATGCTAAGATTGGTGCACTACAAAAAATAGATTTTCATCCATTTTCATCATTTTTCATTCCTCTCGCCACAAATTTTGGTCTGCATCGCTCTGCAACCATTCTATCTTGTGTCATCATTTCTACTTTCTTTCTTATATGTATACAAATACACAATTATGTATAGGTTAACATAATCACACACACACACACACACACACACACACACACACAAAGTATCAGATACCTATTGCATAATTTTGTCTCTATACATAATTATGTATATATCCCCAATCTTTTTCTGAGTATGTTTACCTGCATAATCATGCATACATATTTTAGACTCCAAGTATCAGATACATATAACATGACTATGCATATACATGATTGATCATGTAAACATGTACATAATTATTTAGATATATGCAATTAAACCATGATTGTCTCAATGCCTTCCATCTCATTCAAATGTTTAACAATGGTTGCATTCAAATGCTACAATGTTGTATCCATGTGTGCATAATTACATATCTGATTTATTTGGCTCTGCAAGCTTATTTCCTCCACTCTGAAACCTTTAGGTAACATTGTACCCATCAAGCATGCTTCCTTTCTTGTATGTACAACAATGGAATTGAATAATGATGACTAATCCCATGCAGGTACAAATTCATGGCACAAGGTAAAGGTAGAGGTAGAGTTAGAGGCAAAAGCAGGGTTGGGGGTACATTGAATTCAACATCAGGGGGCAGGAAGACTCATAGAGGTAGAGGTAGACATACAGTCAGAGTCACTAGTGGACTACACTTCACATATGAAGTGGATAGGACCTCCGAGGAAGAAATTCATGTTTCTAATTGTGGGGGAGAAACAAACAGTGGATGCCACAATCAACCTAATGTGGAGGGAGAGCCCAATATTCAAAATGTTTGACCTGTTATCCATTCAAATCCTAATGTGAAGTGGTCAAAATTGCAAATGGTAGAAGAAATTTCCTGTGTTGAAGAGAAGGGGATGTCAATCAGAGGTGCAACAATCAACTATGGTGTCCCCAATACAAGTTTGAGATCATGGCTGACTAGGATTTCAGCAATGACCCAAAGGGGACCACATACCATTTTATCTGAAGAGGAGGAGGATGAAATTGTCCATTGGTGCAAGGAAATGGCTGAAATTGGCCACGGTTTGCAGATCATCCAACTACAATCAACCATTATTGAGATTTGTGGGGATAGCCCCAACCTGTTCAATAATGGTGTGTCGTGGAAATCATGGTGGTCTACTTTTCATAAAAAGCACCCTGATTTGACTATGATAACATATGAAGGAGTGGATAGCAATCGAGAAATTATGTTTCCACCTTCTATTTTGTCCTCATTCCATGACAACTTGGCTAACACTTACAACTTCAACCATTATGGATCAAGCAAAATTTGGAATTGCGATGAGACTGGTGTTCAAGATGGAAGGAACTGTGGAATAAGAGTGATTGCTAGATTGGGGCAGAGATGTGTACCACACTTGATATCAAAAATTAGAGAGTGGATCATGGTTTTGGCTTGTGTTAGTGTGGCTAGGCAAAGTATTCTTGGGTTTTACTTGATCAAATCCAAGAGGTACATCAGAAATTACATATCAAACTGTGAGGTAGGTGCATGCATGGCATGTCAAGAGCATGCATGGATGACAAAGGGGCTATTTTTTAATTGGTTACAACATTTTGCAACATCCATAATTGGAGGGGTTTCACCCACTAATGGGGCCTTTCTTATCTTTGATGGTCACGACAACCACGTCACCTTCAAGACAATTGAAGAAGAAAAGCATTTGGGAATTGACTTGCTAACATTGCTTGCTCATACCAGCCATAAGTTGCAGCCATTGGACATCAGTGTTTTCTCTCCTTTCAAGAATTACTTCAAACAACAAAGAAGTACATGGATGTCAAATAACCCCCACATTGAAATTGGCAGAGAAGAGTTGGCAACGCTTGCGAGTAAGGCATTCAAGGAAGCATTTACACCACGGAACATTATGAGTGGGTTTCGTAGGACTGGCATTTGGCCACTAAATAGGTCTGCACTAGACAATGACAACGATATGAGGCCAAGTGAGGAACAAGAGAAAACTACTAGATCAGAGGGTGATGCAGTTACATTGGAGAGTAATCTTGAACACATTGTGGCAGAGGCCTTCATGCATTTGGCAGGGTGCAGTGAATAACAAATTAATTTATTTTTGCAAAATTACCCACCCAATATAGACAATGCAAAGGGTTCAGCTGAAGGTGTGCAAACCACATCATCTGAAGGTGTTAGTGATCCACCTATTGGGTTTAATGGGAAGTAGTACTGAGAGGGGAGGGGTGAATTGGTACCTCTAAAACTTTTTCTTATCCTTTAATCAATTAACCTTTGTAATCAATTAAATATACATTCAATCTAATCTACACTATCTTTGTGTAACTTATATCAATTCATAAAATTAATAAACATGTGAGTCATTCATAGAAATATTCATGAACATAATTGACACATAACACAAGATATGATATCGCAGAAAACTCTTGTTAGGAAGTAAAAACTGCGGTGGGGATGGTACCCACAAAACTTCACTATCTGCAGAATGGAAGGGGCCAGTTAAGGCTTACAATTTGATCACTTCTGATGATCTACCCTGTTAGGAGTACCAGTGGAGACCTGTTAAAGTCTACTTTTTTAAGATCTTTTAGCAACACTGTTAAGTGTGCACTTGGTTAAGAGATTTGATATTGGACTGTTAAATCCACCTTTCTTGAAAGGAATTTTTACACTTTGCTCCACTTGTTAGAATGAAAGAAAATTACAAATTGACCTGGTAAATGCAATATCCTATTGTTGATACAGATCCTATGTAGTTCACATAAAAATAATACCACCTTAGCTGTGATTGAACAATACATTTGATTATCGGTTTCCTCTGTTCTTGGTTCTGCTAACCAAATTTTTCTTTTTTTGTTATGGTTCTTGAAACTCTTAATTCAATCCATAGATGTGTTCATTCTATTCTCCTCTCTCTTTCACACACATTACAAAGAGTGATTACATCATCTATTTATAGATGGATTGACTTCATCGAGTTGTGATAAAAACAATGTTGACTCTAAGGACAGGTTTACAACTTACACCTAGATCTCCTAGTCTATGTGTTTTAAATCAGTTAGACTAATTAAAACACTTATATTAATGTTTCTTGTCCCTAACGAAATGGATTTAAAAACAATTAAATATCCTATAAATATAATACCCTTGCTTATCTGACGTGGAAGTCTGATCCACTTTTTGCAGGCTGCAACTGACTTTCAATTCTGTTTGTCGGTCATGCTTTACTGTCCTTCAGTTTTTACTGTCGGTTACACTATATTTGTTTTGTCGGTTTGCACTGTAACTTACATTTCAGATTCCTCTGTTGGGTTCCGCTCTATCTTTCTTCATTGCGATTTTTGGTGTACATACTACCTTGTGTCATCGATTCTCTTTGTACTTAGTCATTTTTGGTAATCTTCTAATCTGATCTTCGATTTCCCTTTACTGTATTTTGGCGTAAGATTACCAAAATTGTTGTTTGAATACTAATGAAAAATCAATGTCATCAATTTCCCCCTTTGACATTAGTATCAAAAATTGATATGTGTAAAATACTAACAAAATGTTAAGTATATACAACATATATAATCCTTAGTCATTTAATGACTCCCCCTATGTATATGTCGGTATATCTGTACATATGATATATTTTCCTTCATATCATTGTCCCTTTATGAATACACATACATATTTACCTTTTTCCCATTCTGACTGAATGTACATAACATTTTCAATGATATTTTGTACAATGTATCATTTCCCCCTTTATTTGATATTAAGGGCAAAGGTTATTTACCTTAGAGCTTATCAAAAATGTGTGAATGAGAAGACTTCATGTCTTCCATCATTTTCTCCCATTGCTCTCTTAGGTTTTCTAGAGCCATATTCTCAAGTGTTATCTTTGAATGCATATCATAGATGCTGTCAGCTGCAGACATCTCGGGAGTCACTATCAGCTGCCTTGCATAACTGATATGTTGTTGTAGCAGTGTAAGATTTGGCATAAGTTGAGCTTGTAGCTCGGTTACTTCTTCTTTGAAACATGTCTCTACCTCCCAAAGCTCCTGCCTTAACCATTTTACTTCAATGATATTTTCATAATGTAGTTTGACTGCATTTTCTCCACTTGTGGTTAAGCTACTAGCACTGTTTGCTAGATTTGTATATAGCTTTGCTATATTTTCACTATTTTATTTAGTGAAATTTTCTACTGTGCTCAGCTTTTTAATTAAGGTTATAGCTTCAGATATGATGGGGTGTAATTCGGATATGATTTATGATAGCTTTAGTTTATTCTCTGCCACTTCTTGGCTAATGTTCTCTAAGAGCTTTTGTTGGTACTTCATTTCTGCTCTCTCCTTAATTGCCTTCTCAACATCAATATTCTGAGTGGTGATTGCATCGGTGAGGGTAGCTAGTTGATCAAGTATAGGCTTTCTTTGATCAATATCAACATCAAGTATAATTTGATGCAGAATGTCCCATGTTGTCTCTAGTACCATGGAGTCCCAATGTTGTTTCTTCAGCTTTTCTTGCAATGCCTTCCTCTAGCATATCTCTCTATATTCTTGTAGTGCATCCATGTCAAGTGTAGAGGGGTCACACTTCAGTATTTCAATGATTTCATCTAGTGTAACCTATATTTTGTTCTTCTTTTTCTTCTTCTTCATCTTCTGTGACTCAGTAGAATGTAGCACCATTGCTAATTTTTATCCTTTTTTGTTGTACTTGATGATGTGATCTGTTGTGCTTCTTTCTACTACTTGGTGTCAGTTTTAGCTCGTCGACTGTCTGCAGTCGTCTCTACATTCACCTTAACATCACCGGTAGCACCTTTGTCTTTTTTCTCAGGAGTTCCATATTTTGATTTGTCTCCTTCATTGGTTTCCTTTGCATCATCTATTTTGGTGTTCTCATTCTTGTCTTGAGTTTCCACATCTCTGTCCTTATCTCCTTCTGTAACCTTGTTAGTGTCGGTTACATCTTTAGTATCTCTGATGTTTTGTTGACTATCAGTGTTGTCTTTATTTTCTTCTTCTCCTGTGTCCTTTGGAGTTTCCTTGTCAGGTGATTTACTTGTTTATTGCATGATATTGATAGCATGTATCAATATTGGCAGTTTTCTTAGAATGTTCACCGGTTGTATCTCTTGCAACAGTGTCATCTTCGTCCTTATTGATTTCATTTGTTGGGTCATCGGTAATGTCGATGACATTGGTATCCACAATGTTTTCATTTGTGGTATCATCCCATGTTTCATCTGCAGGCTTATTCCCTATTGTATCATCATCTTCTTTATCTAGCTCAATGGATGTATCATCTTGGGTTGCCTTATCAACATCTTGTTGTTGAAGGTCTTTGTCGGGGTTGTCTTTCTCAACTAGTCTATTCATGATTTTGCACCATTTATTGTGGTTGTCCTTTTCAAGTTCAATTAGCTTGCATTCAAGAAATTTGTATGCCCTTAGCTTTGGTGAGAATTCCTTCTTGTGTTTCTCCATCATCTCATTTATCTCTACCTTTTTTGATTCAGGTGGCATTAGAGAAACAAGTAATCTCTCTCTGATTTCTTTCTCATTTGCCAAAGCAAATGTCCAACGGGCGGATAATCTATCCAAGAGTTCTTGTGGAACATAACTTCCTTCAAATTGCATGGGTACATATTTGAATTTATACATTTTAGCTATCATGGCTTCCTCAATTTTATTCTAATCTTCTTGATTTCTTTTCCCCCATTTCCTAATGTGTGGATCTGTAATGGATCCAAAATTTGCATTATAAACACAAATGTCATCAATAGTGTCAGATTCTTTTACCTTTACATTTTCTGCCTCTAAGGCTTCATCTCGCTTGGTGTCCTCTATATCCTCTCAGGTTCTGATGTATTTTCTACCCTTCTTGTTTTGTCCTCTCTTCGATGCTGGAGCTTTTCTTTTGTAATTCCTAACTTTTCCTTTCTTAAGAGGTGAAGGAGTAGACTCTTTGGATGTTTGGCTTCTATTTCTTGAAGCAACTGTAGTTATTTGTTTCTTTGATGGTGGAGGAGGTGGTGAATTTGACTTTGTTTCCTCGGAGTCAATCTTTTCTTCATCTTTTCCGACAGACACTTGTTCTTTAGTTTCCTCCTATTGTTCAATTTCTTCAGCCTGCTCAACTTCTTCCTCGTCTACTAATAGAATCTTCTTGAGATTCTTTACCATTTTGTCCTTCTTTTTTACTATCTTCTTGACAACTAGGTCTGATTTAATTATTGACTTGGCTTCTTCATATGTGCCAAAGCTTGGTTTCTTCTTGTCCAGTGGTTCATTGATTAAGGCATCAATTTCCTTTGTTGCAAGATCAATGTTGATCTCATATTCTAGTGGTTGCAACCATGCTGTCCTTGCTACTACATGTTTGATGAAAGTATGATCAGTGTCCACCATGAAGCATATCTCATCCTTATATTGTTCGATGAGTTGCTCAGGGATTCTTACCCTCTTTTGCATTTGGTCTTTGAATACATTAAAGTATTCATCCATGAATATTTCAAAGTTATATCCCAATGCAACTATGTGCTCACTGATTTACATGGTGACCGGTTTGGTGTTGTCCCATTTTACATCTCTTACCGATGGGAACTTTTCTTGAAAATAGAAGAAAATACACATGATTAGTGAGACAAACTTACAGATGTTTGACTTTGCATTCCTGATCGTCTTTAGGTTTTCCTTCAACTGATTTAGGAGTAGCTTGGCTAAGTCCAAATGTGTACCTTTCTTCACAATTTTGTAAGCTATGTCCACAACACCTGATGCAATACTGTTTAATCTGCTAGCCTGGAATAATTTGTATCCAAATACACATGTACCAAACTTAATCTCATCATCGGTTATTTTTGTTGTTGTTGTTGTTGACTCTTCATTTTCCTTCGAGAAAATCATCCATTCTTTTATTGCTCTCTTCAGCCTTTCTGATAACTTCATTATGCTATTGCTAAATTCTAACTTCATGCTTTAGTTTTTCATTTTCTTCTCTTAGTTCACCAATAATTTGTATTCTTTCAATGATTTCAACATTTATTATGTTTGCTTCTTGAATCATAAGAACAATCTGGTTTGTGAGCTCATGGTGATGCTCAACATGTCTTTGAATTTTTAACTCCTTTCTTTGTAGTTTTTCTGTAATATTCCTCTTGTCATCAATAGCTAGTGTTATTTTTGTTTCATCTTTTCTAGCAGAACTCAACATCAATCATTCTTACCATCTGGGTCTCTTGACCAATTTGCATCATCTTAATTTTCTCTGTTAGATGTTGATTGGTCTCCTTTAGATTTGTGATGTTCTCTTTTGATGTATCTGATGCTTTGCTTGCATTTGATCCTGAAGACTCAAAGAAATCTGGAATCTCTTCTTCTTGATAATATTTTTCATTGCTCCGAGTTTCCATACCTTTTCTTTCATCAAGCAACTGTCTCATGCTGATTCTAGCTTCTTTATACTGTTCATAGAACATCTGAATTTAAAGCTTTTTGTTCTCAATATTTTTTATCAAGTTTGTACTTCTCCATTGTATGATCTTTTCTCTTAAGCCTTTGAGCTTTCCAAGAAGAGACTTAGCTCTGATACCAATTTTTGGGTTTAATGGGAAGTAGTACTGAGAGGGGAGGGGTGAATCAGTACCTCTAAAACTTTTTCTTATCTTTTAATCAATTAACCTTTGTAATCAATTGCATATCCATTCAATCTAAGTTATATCTATTCGTAACATTAATAAACATGTGATTCATTCATAGAAACATTTATAAACATAATTGACACATAATACAAGATATGATATCACAGAAAACTCCTGTTAGGAAGTAAAAATTGTGGTGGGGATGGTACCCACAAAACTTCACTATCTGAAAAATGGAAGGGGCCAGTTAAAGCTTACAATTTTATCACTTCTAATGACCTACCCTATTAGGAGTATCGGTGGAGACTTGTTAAAGTCTACTCTGTTAAGATATTTTAGCAACACTGTTAAGTGTGCACTCGGTTAAGAGATTTGATATTGGACTGTTAAATCCACCTTTCTTGAAAGGAATTTTTACACTTTGCTCCACTTGTTAGAATGATAGAAAATTACAAATTGA
>MU226188.1:3635521-3650325 GCA_018584345.1 Thuja plicata
TATCTCTAGGTGAGAATCATCACCTAGGTACACCTTTCCACCATCGAACTCCTCATACTTTGAGAACCAACTTCGATGAGAGGTCATGTGAAAAGAAGCACCCGAGTCAATCAACCACACATCATCAAATGCATGAGTGGCCAAGGCTGTGACAAAAGCATCGTCATCTTCTTGAGATATTTCAGAATCTGGATCTCAGCTTTTCTTTCATCTTCTTTGGCTCTTTGCAATCCTTATGGAAGTACCCAGTCTTACCACAGTTCCAACATGTTACCTTAGACTTTCTAGGAGTCTTCGATTTCCCACAGGATTTGGATCTACCCTTTCAGACTTCTTGTCATTTTTCTTTCCTCTGTCTTTGGATCTACCGCAAACAACAAGGGCTTCCTTGGTTGAATCGGAAGTCTTTCTTCGCATATCCTCAGATAGCAGTGAAGACACCACATCATCCATTTGGAAAGTGACAATAGTACTCCCAAGGGCCATCACAAGATGGTCCCATGAATCTGGAAAGGAACATAGCAGGGTCATACATCGATCCTCCTCCTCCAACTTGACACCAATTGATGTCAACTGTGCAATCAACATGTTAAATGTGTTCAGGTGATCTACAACGGATCCTCCTTCCTCCATTCTCAGAGAATACAACTTCTCTCTCAGGAAAAATCTGTTCACCAAGGACTTGGCCTGATACACAGACCCAAGCCATGTCCACAATTTATTTGCGGTCTTCTCATCAAGAACATTTAGGAGAATAGAATCTGCTAGACAGAGTCTAATGAGACCCTTAGCTTTTCGATCCTTTAGATCCCAATATGCTTGAGGCATGTTTACTAGTTTGATATAATTATCAATTGCCTCCCATACATCATGGTCTACGAGCATGTCTTCCATCTTGAGTTTCCACAACTCAAAGTTTGTGCCATTGAAATTTTCCACCTCCATTCTACTGTATGAAGAACCTGTCATCTCTTCCTGCAATAAGGTTATGAATACTCTGCAACAATACTCCCACTGAACTAGAGATTAGCTCAAAAAACCCGTACCCTAACAAATAGAACCAAAATTGGCTAGGCTTTGATACCAACTGAAAGGAAACTAAGTGTGCAAAAAATAGTTCCCTACGCTAAACTCCCGAGAAGAGGATCGTGCAAATTCAGATTTAACCCTTAGCAATTACAAAATGATAATACAATAACATGCATATATAGAAAAATGAGAATGACACAATGATTTACCCTAGGGAAAACCTTTCAGTAAAAAACCCCAACACTCCAAAACGTGCACAATGTATTAAGCAAAACTATTACTGTTTACAATACACTTGCAATGCAAGTTCTTTCAGGAGATAATCGACACTTGAAAACAAATTCGGTAGCATAAAAATGTTCCAATAATACACTAAATTCTCACTCAGATTCGCAACCCTAAAAAAAATTCTTATATCATGCGCTTCCCTTTTAGGGCAACTTCCAAAGACAGCCATATTAGGGTTTTACCATTCTCTGAGAAAATAGGAACTACAGTACTCAACATGATCAGTTTCCACATGTCTTGCATGTCTTCACCCATCATCGAATCTTCCACAATTAGCTCTTACAAATATTGACGACCATCATAGGAATCCGTCATAATCATTTTAGTCATGATTGCCTTACACATTGTCCAAAGTGCTGACATTTGGAAAATATCAAATGTAAGGAAATATACAAGGTTGAGACACCTTATTCCTAACACTTACAATGTTTCAGAGCGGTCGATGTTCACTTTGCTTTTACTGATAGGTTTCGGTATCACTGACAACTTGTTCATGTGCTTGTTTACTGATGAGGCTCGGTCTATACTTGCAACTTTTGCTTTTAACCGATGCATCTCGGTAAATGTAGTCAGTCTTAACTTTGAGTGTATACCGACAGGTTTCGGTATATATGCCCGAAAGCATAGTTCTTACATATTTCAATAAGTACAACCAGGATGCATCTTTCTTATGCTAATTTGGAATTATACCAACATATTATGGAACTGAGGTAAAGTAATAGCTTGGGGTAATGCAGTTCCATACTTACTTGTTCTGCTTAGGTGGGGTTGGTGATGTCACTAGATCCATTGGATGGGCTGTCACCATTTGTATTGCTCGTTCCAGCTTCATCACTGCTTGAAGCTTTTCTCCAAATTTTGTTTCTAGCCCTCCAGATATCTTTAATGGTTTTTCCATTGGGATATGTGCTTGTCTCTATCATTTTGTCTCTGCAATATTTCTTGAGATGACCAACTTTATGACAGTGTAAGCATGCCATTCCGGGGTTTGTCCAGCCTCTAGACTTTCTAGTCAATTGTCTCATACAATTTGCAGCAATGTGATGATATCTTCCACATGTTGTACAATTTGTCCAAGTATTGTAGTCCCATACATACTGATTACCAACTCTCTTCAGTTGATATGGAGTTTCTTGACCTTTAGACTTCCATGTTTGCCTTTTCTTTTTCCAGCATTCAAGAGTTGTGTGCCCATTCATTTTGCATGTAGGACAGTATTTGTCCATGTAGGTTTGCTTCTTTGGTTGTTTCATCTCAGACTTACATTCATATCCTTTATGACCTTTCTTGTTACATATATAATGGAATCCTATGAATGAAGATGTAGATTTAGGAATACCTTTCATTTTGCCTCTGCATACATTTGATGTATGCCCTTGCTTTCCACAGTGATTACATGTAAGCTTTCTTGGTCTTGGATTTTCATAGACATTCTTTGGATTAGATTGATTTGATGATTCTCCATTTTTGATAAATCCTAGACCGTTGTTTTTGTTGACTCTTCGTTGTCCTTCAAGAAAATCATCCATTCTTTTATTGCTTTCTTCAGCCTTTTTGATAATTTCATTACGATGTTGTTGTATTCTTAATTCATGATTTAACTTTTCATTCTCATCCCTCAGTTCATAAATAGCTTCTATTCTTTCAATGAGTTCAACATTTATTCTATTTGCCTCTTGACTCATAAGAATAATCTAATTTGTTATCTCATGGTGATGCTCTGTAAGTCTTTGTATTTCAGACTCTTTTTCTTGTAGCTTTTCTGTGATCTTTCTTCTATCATCAATAGCTAGTGTTCTTTCTTGTTCATCCTGTCTAGCATTGTTCATGACATCAATCATCCTTACCATATATGTCTCTTGATTGATTTGCAGAGATTTAACTTGTCCAGCTAGATCATCTGTGTCTCTTGACCAATTTGCAGAGATTTAACTTGTCCAGCTAGATGTATATTGATTTCAGTTAGGGTTGTGATTCTTTCTTTTGATGTATCTGATGCTTTGCTTGTATTTGATCCTGAAGACTCAAAGCAATCTAGAATCTCTTCCTCATGATAATTTGTCTCATTATTGTGAGATGCCATATTCTTTCTTTCACCCAACAACTGTCTCATATTGATTCTAGCTTCTTTATACTGTTCAAAGAACATCTGAATTTCAAGCTTTTTGTTCTCAATATTTTTATCGAGCTTGTACTTCTCCATTGTATGATCTTTTCTTTTAAGCCTTTAATCTTTCCAAGAAGAGACTTAGGTCTAATACCAATTTTTGGGATTAATGGGAAGTATGTACTGAGAGGGGAGGGGTGAATCAGTACCTCTAGAAATTTTTGTATCCTTTAATCAATTAACCTTTGTAATAAATTGCATGTCCATTCAATCTGATCTAAACTATCTTGATGTGATTTATATCAATTCATAACATTAATAAGCATGTGAATCATTCATAGAAACATTCATGAAATTAATCGACACACAACACAAGATATGATATCACAGAAAACTCTTGTTAGGAAGTAAAAACTACGGTGAGGATTGTAATACCCCTCTAACCTTAATACAAGTTTTGTGATTTTTTAATAAAGTAAGATATTTAGAAGTTTCCTTATAGCTTAATACTTGTTTTCCTATAAGTTGTTTATAATAATTTTATCAGCTTGTACCTAAGAATTCTAATATCAGACATATTGTCTGAAGGTATCATTTATGTATGTGTTTGTCCCCATGTATGTATAAAGGACCTTAAATACCTTTCTGAACACAATTAGGATGTTATGTGATATGTGCTGGATGGATATAGATATGTTCTTCTATTAAAGTTACTTTTGATGAATCTTGTATGTCACTTAATGATTTAGGACATTTATTAGGATTATGATGACTTATTATTAGTATCGATTATTGACTAACCCAATGCTCAAGATTCTAACCCTCATGTTACATTCTTTGTGTGTGAGTGTGTGTCTATATACATGATGTGTCTTCATGATTCAGGAAAAAGTCATAGTTGCTCACATGGATGAGGTCTACACGATGTATCGATCCCAATCATCTGTCTGCAATGTCTTCTTTAATATGTACATAAATGCACATGTATTTCTTATCGGTGATGTAGGCTTGTAGGTACTGGGCATCGACTTCACCTGGCTTCACAGGTCTGAGCATGCCCCAAAATCCTTGATCATTGTTGTTGTTATGGAGATAGTAATAGGTCCAGTAAGACTAAGCCTAGCCCTGATCCCTTCTCCCAGGTTGGGTCTTTTTGGGATTTGTCCTTTGATTGTGGATATTTGTTATAGTCCCTAGGACTAAGTGAATATTGTTTTTGGTGGTTGGATTATCGGTTAGTAATAATTGATGGTATTATGGAATTATATATGTGGTAATAAGCCTTTTCTAAGTGTATTCATTAATGCATGATTATAATAATAATATTTGCATGGATATATATACACATAGGCATATGGGTGCACACAAATGCATATGTCTATATATATGGCTATATAAATATGCTTATATAAATGTTTTAATATATGTGTGTGTGTGTGTTTATGTATTTATTTATTTATGTGCCTTTTTATTTTAAGTAAGGAATTAACTATTATGTGAAATTATAACTAGAACTATAATTATTCCTTTAAATGAGGAAAGTAACTAATCTTTATCTAAGGTGAAAGAAATAATAAAATAAAAGAATTTACCTAAAACATGAAATTAAAACATAAAGTAACAAAGGTGGTAAATTAACCAAAGCATTCTCGGGAAACTATTTACACATTAATCTAAAAACTAATATAGTCCAAACAAATAACCAAAAGATACTTGTGGATGGTTGCATCGGTTGAAACTTCCTGTGCAACCAATCCTACAACATATTTATGTAAGGAGATTTGGAAAGTAATGGGGGAAGAAGAAAATAGGAAATTGACATACAACCAAAGAATATTGGGAAAGTTGGTGGTGACATTTAGAGGAAAACTCTATGATTTAAAAGCTTGAAGAAGTTGGAATTTGGCTGGAGTGGGCTGGGAACTTCTTCAAAGGTTTCTCCGCAGGATTCCAGGTAGGATCTACCTGGAAAGAGAATCCTTTTCATATGAAAGTTGTGCTTGATGTGCGTGTTTTATTGTCTGCTAGTGTTATATTAGATCAGAGGAAATCTTTAATGGTTGTAATGCTATGTTGCTTTCTCGTATTATTGAAAAGTTGATGACTATCTTCATGATAGGTAGTAATAGTATGTGTTCATGTCATCTATCCTTCTTTATGAGTTGTCTCCATTATATGTGATGTCTATTACCTTGAACCTTCATCCTTTGATGCTTGTGAATTGTACTCTCTCTCTCTCTCTCTCTCTCTCTCTCTCTTGTTAGAATAGTATGTTTTAAGATTATCTTTCTTTACCTTGCATCTAGTGGTGGGAATATAAAAAACATACCTCAAAGGTAGGATGGGTTTGAGGGCTGTTTTGGAAGGAGAACAAAGGGATCTCAACTGGGTATCTCTCTGATTCTTCTTTCCAGACTGCCATCTTACCCAGTTTTACCTGAAAGGACAATCTACCAGTTGTTGCCTTTTAGATGCACAGACTTTTACCACGTGTGTAGTTATGGACTCCACCTGTGCAACTAGCATGACCACCTACACAACTTAAGGTTCCCACCTGCGCAGCTTCATGACCACCTGTGCAGCTTGGGCTACCACCTGCGCAAGACTTTTCTAGATTAGTTTTTAGGGTTTCTGGAAGGGCTTAGGTGTCGTGTTGACTCGAGGTTGACCCAAGGGGGTGTGTAAACTTTTAAGACACTTATTTTTCATATATTTTTATGTTCAGATCTTTTGGAGCCCTCTCTAGAGTTTGGGATAATTTTGGGAACCTTGATTAGGGTTAGGGTGGTCTTAGTCCGATTTCAGCCATAGGGTGAAGCATAAAATGTAACATTTAAGTATAAGCTACATACTCTTAATTCCTTATACTTTAAGTTACATTTTATGTAATACCTTCCAAGATGTTTGAGAGTGGTTTCAGCCTCCTAGGAGTTCAAATAAAGATTCTAGATTTTGAAGGTTTTAGGAAATTTCAGACTTAGCCAAATTTCAGGAATCAACATGTTTTCTGTAATGTGATCTTGTTATGATGTTTTGTGGTTTGAGTTGGTACCAAAAGGAACTGGTTATATGGTTGTGTATAATACTTGATGATTGGTGCATTTTGACGTCTTTTTATGTGTTATCTATTTGCTTGTATGCTGGATTAATGTTTAGGAATGTTTGGTGGATTAGGGACAATCAATGATCTCCTAAACCCAATCCAATGATGCTAAGATGTTATGATTTGTGTTTGGTTGAAGTAATTTATGTAATTATGTGTTATAAATCCCTTTTTGATGCATTGGATGCAATATGGATGTGTTTTATCCATGTGAGTACCTGAGTGTGGTTTAGGGTTGTCTAGAGGATTCATGACAACTAGTGGTTTCCTAAACCCAATTATTTGATGTTGTGACATTGTTATGGCTTCTTGTTTATTATGATGTATTCCTTATGTTCTTTTGAGACTTATTTTGGTAGGGAACCTAAGAGCACTAGGTGAGTGGCTCACAGTGCAGGGCCGGGGCCCTAAGTGGCTAGTACCAGGATAACCCACTGGTGAGTTGTTTAATCCAGTGATAACAATAATAATTTATGGGAAGAGAACTACACATTAACTAAGATAATCCTCACCCATGCTGGTAGTGCTAGTAAAGGCTACAGATGGGAGTGTGAGAAGGTGCTATTGTGATAGCACAATCATATAGTCTCGTCCCTATGAGAGATGTTCGGTTCCGCATGTGCCTAATTGGGGGCTGGGGCCCATAGTGGCTGACTAGGGTAACCCGAGGGGTGAGGGCTATGTGATGACACTCACCTAGTGTGTGTCTTAGAGTTCCTACCAATGTGGTTTATGTCCTTTTTGGTCCTTGTGATATTTTTGTGTTTTCAGTTGTGTGATGTTTTGGGAAGGGCTATCATCATCTTAGGAGTATCCTAGTTGTTACCTTCTTGTGTGGACCTTGGTCTCTGTCTCCTAGCACGAGGGAGTGGACTCTTTTTGGATCCATGTGGTTGGGTGGTTAATCTTTATTATATCGAGGTACCGTTCGTGGTCAGATGGATGTTCTTGGCTCCTATTCCTTCTGGATTTCCAGTTTTGAAGACTTCTTATTGTATATGTAAAGATGTGCTTATGCATGTGCATTATTATAAAACAAATCTCTTGTAAATAATTGGATATGATAATATGATGTATATCAATGTAATTCAAAGTAATGTATAAGGGAATGGGTAGATCTAGGAAAAAGGAAAGGGAAAATATTGTATGTTATCAATATGAAAAGATAATTGTTTAGGATATTTATTCACGTATTACTTTTGGTATCCAAGAAATGATCTTAGACTTAGTATGAAATAATGTATTTATGAATGAATGTGTTATCTCTTGATGTATGGTTGGGAAAACTATTATGAGTTAATGAATCTATGAATAAATAGCTATAGAATTTAATATTGGATTATGGTTACTATGTTTCACAAATGCGTATAAAATAATAGAGTATATAGGGCATTGCATATCGATTGAATGTTTATCTTTCATATGAATGCTTAATGAATAGTGTAAATAATGACATAAGTTTAGTAAGGATAACTCACATGGATGCATGTTAAAATATTAGGATTGATGGTAAGATTATACATGTAACTTAATGTTAAGAGTAATGGAATGAATTGCAATCTTATATTAATCAATCAATGCCTTAATGGTCAAATGATTAGATTGGATTATGTTACTTGAATAACAGTGTTAGGGAACATGTGAGGACTTAGATTAGTTATAATATTTCCTTAAAAAAATATATATTCACATCTCTTAGTAGTTAGTTGGCTTGTCCTCCTGGGTTCCCTGGCGGGGCGTGACATCTTGGTATCAGAGCCCTAGGTTTCCACACTGGGAACTCTAGGACTCATAACTCACTTATACATAACATTGAATATTTTATCTTTGTCTTGTTTGTTTTCATCTGCATGCCAGCAAAATTTGAATCTGAGGAAATGAAGGATTTTTTTTCTTGTATTTATGATACATTGTCTTATAAAGTTACATCGCTTCCTCTATGATTGTGTTATATTATAACTTATGATTTGCATTATGAGATTAATGACGTGTTAAAAGGATGCTTTCTATAAATAGAATGTTAAGGAATTCTTTAGACTTGTGTGCGTCATCATCTTGTTGATAAATGACATTGTTGTCTCAAGGAAATCCAAAAGTAAAAAGGATATTCGATGTTTTAATTTTCGTGGTAGGTAATATTATCCCCTAACCCTACCTATAATATATTTTATTAGAAATGTTGTGCACTCTATCTTCTTATAAATGACCAGTTGACTTCCTTCTTAGAAATCAATTGCTTTTGCACCTTTAATGTGAAGAAAGAAATGATTGCGGTAGTACTTGTTTTTATTCTTATAATTAAATGGATAATAAAATGTACCTAGACAAGAAGTGATAAGTTTGGTGTCATATCTTGGTTTAAAATTTGAAAATGAATTTTCCTCATGTTCTAGACAAAAGATGAAAGAGAGTGGTAGAATAGATAATTATGTGAAAGGAGAAACTAGGGCATGTGAGTGAATAAGGTTGTTGATATAAAATAACAGTATGAATTATCTCTCTCTTTCCCCTCTCTTGTGACTTCTTGAGAAAAATGAAGAACTTGAAAGGTAATAAACAAGTAATTTCCATGTGTATTTTTCTCTGTCTCTCTCTTCCCTCTTAAGAAATAAGTTTTTAAGGACTAACATTGTCTAGACAAGGCACTAATATATCAAGAAAATTTGTAAATGCTTAATTAGGAAACCCTTGGGTGAAGGACTTACGTCCCTAATATTTTATCAAAGGCTATAATTCAAATTTGCATTTTGGAGGAAGAATTTGTATCCCTATTTTGGTAAGAAGCTATATTATTTATGCATGGCATGTTAATTTGCATAGTAAATGAGTAGCTAACAATCAAGAAAGTCTAGAGAAGAGTATGTACGACAATGGGTTATCTATACTAACGATGGAAGTTGTTTAAATAAATATATGTCTTTCTAGATGCCTAGTGAGTGGTTAGGATCCTAGATCAGTAATATGGAAACAAATTAAAGTTTTATATACATTGTGATCAACACCTTAGTAGTAATTAACAACACTAAGTGACTGATTGAATATGAAAAGAAGTGGTTATGGTAAATAAATGCTATAAGAATATTGTTATGTATGTCACTCAATTTCTACTTGGATACGGGATTATCTCAAAAGACTAAAGGTATTAGGGCAATGTTACAAATAGGTAAAGGGTAGAAATTAAATTTATGTACATTATTTAATGGTACTGATTTAAATGTTGTGGTTATGAAGATAGTAGTAGGAATCATGTTCTTTTTCCTCTCTTCATGGATCTATAATCATTATGAAATAGGGAACTTGAAAGAACTCTTGTACATTGTTGTTTGACATTAATTAAATGCTATATGGAAACTGCCTGACATGAAAATTAGGGAAATTGATTAGATCTCCTCTAGGGGTGTGAATGTGTTTTGGAAATCAAACCCTACAATTATTGTGAAAAAGACTTAGAAAATATTTATTGTAAATGTGTATGTGTCCTAAGTATTGAAATTATATTTACATCTTGATGAAAAAAAAAGAATATTGTTTACTAAAAAAAGGGTGTTTTATGTCTTCCAAAAGATTTATTATAAAATTGTGCTTTATCGCAAAAGGTAAGCGTATGGATTGTTTTAGTTTCATGATTACAAAGCTAAGTAGCAGTTTTTTGTTGTATTCCCTTCATGAAAATAATAAATATAAATGTTATATACCTCTCTTTGTTTGTCATGCATAGTTGGTAAGGAACACAAATTTTAGAACCCTATTTGAAATAAAGTTCCATATGTTGTATTGTGTAGGATTAGATTGTGTCTCAAAAATAGAAAAGTTATCAGAAATTCCTCCCTTTATGTTGGCTACCATAGATAGGAAAATTTTATATTGTGTAAGGAAGCGACAATTTCGATTGGTAGAACACACATTTTTCTAATACACTGATGTTAATAAAACAGGAATACTTTGGATTTTCAAGTTGATAAAAGTAATTTTGAAGTAATACTCTAATCTTAGTATCTGTTGACAAACTTACTACATAAAGTAAAAGAATCAGATAGGTAATTATTTTGAAAGTCTCTTACCATTAGAACCGAGTTAATCTACACTATAATTGTAATAAGATTTATCAACACTCTTAATTGGAGAAGTATGCATATAGTCATTAAAAGTAGGTACTAGAATAGTAATATTGCAATTATATTTGATAACAGTTTATAGCTTATGGGTATAGTTCATTTCATCTCTTCTGACTTCCAGGAGTAAGTCAAATCTAAGCGGGGGAGGATGTAATACACCTCTAACCCTAATACAAGCTTTGTGCTTTTTGAATAAAGTAAGATCTTTGGATGTTTCCTTATAGCTTAATACTTGTTTTCCTATAAGTTGTTTATAATAATTTCATCAGCTTGTACCTGAGAATTCTAATATCAGACATATTTTCTGAAGGTATCATTTATGTATGTGTTTGTCCCCATGTATGTATAAAGGACCTTAAATATCTTTCTGAACACAGTTAGGATGTTATGTGATATCCGCTGGATGGATATAGATATGTTCTTCTCTTAAAGTTACTTTCGATGAATCTTGTATGTCACTTAATGATTTAGGATGTTTATTAGGATTATGATGAGTTATTATTAGTATCGATTATTGACTAACCCAATGCTCAAGATTCTAACCCTCATGTTACATTCTTTGTGTGTGAGTGTGTGTGTCTATATACATGATGTGTCTTCATGATTCGGGACAAAGTCTTAGTTACTCACATGGACGAGGTCCACACGATGTATCGATCCCAATCATCTGTCTGCAATGTCTTCTTTAATATGTATATAAATGCACATGTATTTCTTATCGATGATGTAGGCTTGCAGGTACTGGGCATCGACTTCACCTGGCTTCACAAGTCTCAGCGTGCCCCAAAATCCTTGATCATTGTTGTTGTTACGGAGATAGTACTAGGTCTCGCAAGACTAAGCCTAGCCCTGATCCTTGCTCCCAGG
This sequence comes from Thuja plicata, assembly GCA_018584345.1. NCBI lineage: Eukaryota > Viridiplantae > Streptophyta > Pinopsida > Cupressales > Cupressaceae > Thuja > Thuja plicata. The sequence continues at coordinate 3,647,031 of MU226188.1, forward strand.
TTGGGTCTTTTTGGGATTTGTCCTTTGATTATGGATATTTTTTATAGTCCCTAGGACTAAGTGAATATTTTTTTTGGTGGTTGGATTATCCGTTAGTAAGAATTTGATGGTATTATAGAATTATATATGTGGTAATAAGCCTTTTCTAAGTGTATTCATTAATGCATGATTATAATAATAATATTTGCATGGATATATATACACACAGGCATATGGGTGCACACATATGCATATGTCTATATATATGGCTATATAAATATGCTTATATAAATGTTTTAATATATGTGTGTGTGTTTATGTATTTATTTATTTATGTGCCTTTTTATTTTAAGTAAGGAATTAACTATTATGTGAAATTATAACTAGATCTATAATTATTCCTTTAAAGGAGGAAAGTGACTAATCTTTATCTAAGGTGAAAGCAATAATAAAATAAAAGAATTTACCTAAAACATGAAATTAAAACATAAAGTAACAAAGGTGGTAAATTAACCAAATCATTCTCGGGATACTATTTACACATTAATCTAAAAACTAATACAGTCCAAAAAAATAACAAAAAGATAGTTGTGGATGGTTGCATCGGTTGAAACTTCCCGTGCAACCAATCCTACAACATATTTATGTAAGGAGATTTGCAAAGTAATGGGGGAGGAAGAAAATAGGAAATTGACATACAACCAAAGAATATTGGGAAAGTTGGTGGTGACATTCAGAGGAAAACTCTATGATTTAAAAGCTTGAAGAAGTTGGAATTTGGCTGGAGTGGGCTGGGAACTTCTTCATAGGTTTCTCCACAGGGTTCCAGGTAGGCTCTACCTGGAAAGAGAATCCTTTTCAAATGAAATTTGTGCTTGATGTGTGTGTTTTATTGTCTGGTAGTGTTATATTAGATGAGAGGAAATCTTTAATGGTTGTAATGCTATGTTGCTTTCTAATATTATTGAAAAGTTGATGACTATCTTCATGATAGGTAGTAATAGTATGTGTTCATGTCATCTTTCCTTCTTTATGAGTTGTATTCATTAGATGTGATGTCTATTACCTTGAACCTTAATCCTTTGATGCTTGTGAATTGCAGTACTCTCTCTCTCTCTCTCCCTTGTTAGAATAGTATGTTTTGAGATTATCCTTCTTTACCTTGCATCTAGTGGTGGGAATAGAACAGACATACCTCAAAGGTAGGATGGGTTTGAGGGCTGTTTTGGAAGGAGAACAAAGGTATCTCAACTGGGTATCTCTTTGATTCTTCTTTCCAGACTGCCATCTTACCCAGTTTTACCCGAAAGGACAATCTGCCAGTTGTTGCCTTTGAGATGCACAAACTTTTACCACCTGCGCAGTTCTGGACTCCACTTGCGTAGCTTGTGTGACCACCTACATAACTAAGGGTTCCCACCTGCACAGCTTCATGACCACCTGCACAAGACTTTTCCATATTGGTTTTTAGGGTTTTCAAAAGGGCTTAGGGTTTCGTGTTGCCCGGGGTTGACCCTAGGGGGTGTGTAAACTTGTAAGACACTTATTTTTCATATGGTTTTATGTTAGGATCTTTTGTAACCCTCTCTAGAGTTTGGGATAATTTTGGGAACCCTAATTAGGGTTAGGGTGGTCTCAGTCCGATTTCAGCCATAGGGTGAAACATAAAATATAACATTTAATTATAAGCTACATACTCTTAATTCCTTATACTTTAAGTTACATTTTATTTAATACCTTCCAGGATGTTTGAGAGTGGTTTCAACCTCCTAGGAGTTCAAATAAAGATTCTAGATTTTGAAGGTTTTAGGAAATTTTAGACTTAGCCAAATTTCAGGAATCAACATGTTTCTGCAATGTGATCTTGTAATGATGTTTTGTGGTTTGAGTTGGTTCCAAAAGGAATTGGTTATATGGTTGTGTATAATACTTGATGATTGGTGCATTTTGATGTCTTTTTATGTGTTATCTATTTGCTTGTATGCTGGATTAGGGTTTAGGAATGTCCGGTGGATTAGGGACAATCAATGATCTCCTAAACCCAATCCAATGATGTTAAGATGTTATGATTTGTGTTGGGTTAAATTAATTTATGTAATTATGTGTTGTAAATCCCTTTTTGATGCATTGGATGCAATATGGATGTGTTTTATCCACCTGAGTACCTGAGTGTGGTTTAGGGTTGTCTAGAGGATTCATGACAACTAGTGGTTTCCTAAACCCAATTATTTGACATTGTGACATTGTTATGGCTTCTTGTTTATTATGATGTATTCCTTATGTTCTTTTGAGAATTGTTTTCCAGTAGGGAACCTAAGAGCACTAGGTGAGTGGCTCACAGTGCCGGGCCGGGGCCCTAAGTGGCTAGTACCAGGATAACCCACTGGTGAGTTGTTTAATTCATTGATAACAATAATAATTTATGGGAAGGGAACTACACATTAACTAAGATAAGCCTTGCCCATGCCGGTAGTGCTAGTAAAGGCTACAGATGGGAGTGGGAGAAGGTGTTATTGCAATAGCACAATCAGATAGTCTCATCCCTATGAGAGATGTTCGGTTCTACATGTGGCTACTTGGGGCTGGGGCCCAAAGTGGCTGACCAGGATAACCCAAAGGGTGAGGGCTATGCGATGACACTCACCTAGCATGTGTCTTAGAGTTCCTACCAATGTGGTTTATGTCCTTTTTGGTCCTTGTGATCTTTTTGTGTTTTCAGTTGTGTGATGTTTTGGGAAGGGCTATCATCACCTTAGGAGTATCCTAGTTGTTACCTTCTTGTGTGGACCTTGGTCTCTGTCTTCTAGCATGGGGGAGTGGACTCTTTTTGGATCCACATGGTTGGGTGGTTAATCTTTATTATATCGAGGTATTGTTCGTGGTCAGATGGATGTTCTTGGCTCCTGTTCCTTCTAGATTTCCAGTTTTGAAGACTTCTTATTGTATATGTAAAGATGTGATTATGCATGTGCATTCTTGTAAAAAAAATCTCTTGTAAATCATTGGATCTGATAATATGATGTATACCAATGTAATTCAAAGTAATGTATAAGGGAATGGGTCGATCTAGGAAAAAGGAAAGGGAAAATATTATATGTTATCAATATGAAAAGATAATTGTTTAGGATGTTTATTCACGTATCTTTTAGTACTTTTGGTATCTAAGAAATGATCTTAGACTTAGTATGGAATAATGTATTTATGAATGAATGTGCTATCTCTTGATGTATGGTTGTGGAAAACTATTATGAGTTAATGAATCTATGAATAAATAGCTATAGAATTTAATATTGGATTATGGTTACTATGTTTCACA
>MU226188.1:3656690-3671586 GCA_018584345.1 Thuja plicata
TATATATATATATATAATTGTCCAGGCAAAACAAACCACATAAAGCATGATGGAGTAACATAGAAGCAAATTTCATCATTTTAATGTAACCCTATGCAAAATGCAGGAATGTAGAAGCAGAGTTCATCATTTTAATGGAACACTATATGGATACAGATAATCATTCACAACAAAAATGAAACCGTCTACCACATATATGAAATAGAAAACATTTTAATAGAATGGTCAGTATTTGAAGCAATGATGAAAAAGCAAACCACATAAGGCATGATGGACTAACACAGAAGCAGATTTCATCATTTTAATGTAACCCTATACAAATTGTAGGAATGCAGAAGCATAGTTCATCATTTTAATGGAACACTATATGGATACGGATAATCATTCACAACAAAAATGAAATCGTCTACCACATATATGAAATAGTAAATATTTTAATAGAATGATAGGCATTTGAAGCAATGATGACAAAACAAACCACATAAAGCATGATGGACTAACACAGAAGCAAATTTCATTATTTTAATGTAACCCTATGCAAATTGTAGGAATGCAAAATCATAGTTCATCATTTTAATGGCACACTATATGGATACGAATAATCATTCACAACAAAAATGAAACCGTCTACCACATATATGAAATAGAAAACATTTTAATAGAATGGTCGACATTTGAAGCAATGATGACAAAACAAACCACATAAACCATGATGGACTAACACAGAAGTAGATTTCATCATTTTAATGTAACCCTATGCAAATTGCAGGAATGGAGAAGCATAGTTCATCATTTTAATGGAGCACTATATGGATACGCATAATCATTCACAATAAAAATGAAACCCTCTACGACATATATGAAATAGTAAACATTTTAATAGAATGGTCGATATTTGAAGCAATTGTCTAGAAAAAACAAACCACATAAAGCACGATGGACTAACACAAAAGCAGGTTTCATCATTTTAATGTAACCCTATGTAAAATGGAGGAATGCAGAAGTAGAGTTCATCATTTTAATGGAACACTATATGGATACGGATAATCATTCACAACAAAAATGAAACCCTCTACGACATATATGAAATATTAAACATTTTAATCGAATGGTCGGCATTTGAAGGAATTGTCCAGACAAAACAAACCACATAAAGCACGATGGACTAACGTAGAAGCAGATTTCATCATTTTAATGAAACCCTATGCAAAATGGAGGAACGCAGAAACAAAGTTCGTCATTTTAATGGAACACTATATGGATATGGATAATCATTCACAACAAAAAATGAAACCCTCTATGATATATATGAAATAGTAAAACATTTTAATAGAATGGTTGACATTTGAAACAATGATGACAAAACAAACCACATAAAAGCACGATGGACTAACGCAGAAGCAAATTTCATCATTTTAATGCAACCCTATGCAAAATGAAGGAATGCAGAAGCATAGTTCATCATTTTAATGGAAGACTATATGGATCGGATAATCATTCACATCAAAAATGAAACCCTCCACGACAAATATGAAATAGTAAAATATTTAAATATAATGGTCGACATTTGAAGCAATGATGACAAAACAAACCACATAAAGCATGATGGACTAACATAGACACATATTTCAACATTTTAATGTAACCCTATGCAAAATGCAGGAATGCAAAAGTAGAGTTCATCATTATAACGAAACCATATTTGGATACGGATAATAATTCACCACATTAAGCATGATGGACTAACACAGAAGCAGATTTCATCATTGTAATGTAACCCTTTAGTCACACGGATAATCAATCAACAGAAAAAAGAGAGACCCTCGTCGGGATATTAACATTTTAATGAAACTCAAGGCAGCAAGACAATAGTTTTCAAAAACTATAGTTGTGCATACAAGAAAGGAAGCATGATTGAAGCTGAAGATGTTACCTACACAGTCGACGACGATGGTTGCAGAGCAGTACAGACCAAAAATGGTAGGAATGAAAAATGATAAAGTTTGGCAAAAAAACCATGTTTTTAGGGCACCTTCGTTAACAGCTACGTGGCTGATAATGAACCACATGTGGTGAAATGGGATGTTTATACCCCCACTTTCCTAACGTCAAAAAAGAACACGATTATGAACTACTATTGGGGATGAATGCGTCTACTATTGGTCGACACCTTTTTTTGACCATTTTTAGACCTATGTGCACATAACGACTTCTGTGGAGAGGACCGTTATTGGTGAGAAGCCCAAACCTTAGCTTTAAGCAGTTAAGGTGCATACAAAACAACCCAAAATTTTGTGGCGAAATTCGACATCGTTTGGTACCTCAATTGAGTGCGTGAAGTTAGCTATAGCCACTACTGGTCCCTTTCCCCTATATGTACCTTACAACGATGTGAGAGCAAATATAGGAACATGCCTATAGGACAAGTCAAATAGATGAGATGGACTTGTCTTTATAATAGCTTAGGCATTGAAAAGTGATAGGGGGAGGTCTCTTTGGAACTTATTTCACTTATGTTTACTCTATTTTTTTTTTTGTTATTGTAGATATTTAGACATCTAACCCATTCAAAAAAGTGTACATTACCTTCAACAAGTTCCAAATTTGTTCAAATTGTTTTATATTTCAATTATATAGACCTTCATTTGTTTATTTTGTCTTACATCATTAAATGTTTGTGCAAGTACTTTTAATTGGAAGATGTCATGTGGATGTGATAGCAAATAAAGGAACATGCGTAGAGGACAACTCTAATAGATGACATGGACTTGTATGTATAATAGCTTAGGCATTGAAAAGTGACTATGCATGTCTAATTGGAACTTACTCACTTATGTCAACTCTCAAAATAAAAGAAATGGTTATTGTAAATATTTAGACATCTAACAAATTCAAATAGTGTAAGTACCTTCAAAAAGTTCTAAATTTGATTGTCCTATATTACAATCATAATGACCTTCATTTTGTTTATCTTTAAAACAAAACTATGGTAAAAAAGAGGACAACTCTTGTAGATGACATGAACTTATATTTTATAATAGATTATGCATTGAAAAATTTAAGGTATTAGAGGAGGTCTCATTGGCACTTATTTAACTTATGTCTACTTTATAAAAGAAGAAGTGGTTATACTAAATATTTAGATTTTGACCATTTCAAAGCTTGTGTATTCATTTCAAAGAGTTCCAAATTTGATCAAATTGTCTTATATTATAATTATGATTACCTTGTCTTATATAAGAAGTTTTTTTTAATGGAGGATTTTTAATCCACAAAGTCATTTTAGCTACCCTAATATCGGAGGAGCACGAGCCTTAGAGTGAAGCCTCTTTGGCTAAGAGCCAAGGACTAAGAAGAAAGAAAGAAAGAAAAAAACAAAAGAAAGAAATTATTTTAAAGTCGACGAGGCTAAATATAGCATATGGGATAGACCACCAACTTGATAATAAGAGCCCCCAATTGCCAAATTCATTAGAACCTTAAAATGAAACCTCTTTGACTAGATCCAATGACTAAAAGGTATCCATAAGACCAAATTCATCTAAGACAATAGTTACCTCATTCCTTAGGATGTAACTTACACTACAAAACTTGATGTCACTAATAGACTAAAAGTCTATTAGAAGTAGTCTATTAGAACTACTTTAAAGTACTACAGACTTTCAAAGTTAGCCCAGTGTTGACACCCCTCCCCTACTATTTGTATCCCACCATAACAACTATTGGGTCCTGTCCAAACTGTAACTGAGGGCCTACAACATGAAAAACAGGAGACCTAATTGTTTCAATAGCAGGTATGGTGGCAGAGCGGCAGTTTCTCTTCTTTTAACACTCACATGGCTTCCATTCAGAATTGGTACCCATCTTTTAAATGCACTTCACATGGCGTGAATAAGCTTTTTCCCCGCAAACGAAAATACATGGCACCATACATGTCAGAGCTCAGTCACTTCCCAATTCACAGGTACTGTCCTTCCTTCTTCCTTCTGGGTTAAAATTCCATAATTACTTCGAACGCCCACCGAAAGTGTCTGAAACAGAACGAGTCCCCACTTCACCAACCCAGATTATTTTACCACCTCTGGACGATCATTAATGGCGGTCTAACCGAGGGCGATTGTGCTTCTGCGCAAAACCCGAGGTAAAATTTCCATCTTTATTACGACACGTAATGAACGTGTCGCAAACGACGGCCGTCTGCCTTAAATAAACAAGTTCTGTGCAGGACGGTTCAGATTTTTGGTGTGCAGGACGGTTCAGATTTTATTTTAAAGTAGTTTTGAAATGACGTCCATTTGTACTCAGGTATGGTCCTACATTCCACTAATTCAACAGATTTAATGGTACCCGCATTCGGCGTGTGTTTACATATTTGTGCGAATTGCAAACCGACATGATCGTGTCAGCAAGTTCATTTGTCATGCTTGGAGTGGGTTCTGTACAGAAATCGGGATTATTTTTACGTCTCCGTCGGCGTGAATTCACAACGGCCACGTTGTGGAGATGAAGATGGAGCACTCATGTCGCATGGCGTGAATAAAATTGCTACTGGAATTCGTACCGTTCGACCCCAATTATCGGGTACGGCGAAGCGCCATGCCTGCTTTTTTGCCCTAAAGTTTTTTCCCCTTATAAACAGATCGAATTCGCCAACCGTTTCCGCATCTTGCTCTTCTCCACTCCGCGGCCATTACAGCTGTTGAGCTCCGCAAGCTTTGCTTGTTTCTTCTTCGTGCCCGCCAATTTGTCGCGCACTTTTTGCTTTTCCTCCAGTTAGGGTTTCTTTTAAAAACCCTAGCAACGCTTTTCTCCACACTCTTACAGTTGCATTCAGCAGCAACTTTGTTGTAAATTTTTTAGGTCTTGTGTGCTTTAATGGAGCCTCCTCAAGAGTGTTGCCGCAAGCGCGAAAGGGCGGAAGGGGAGACGAATGACATGACGCTTGCGAAGCGCCATTACAGTGAATGTAGATCTGAGAGAGAGGGTTTTTCTGAGCTTTTGTGCGAAGATGATGAGGACAGCCTTATTGCAGAAGATAATGTGGATGCAGATCTTGTTTCAGACATAATGAAGAGCCTCGCTGATGAGATCATGTCCGGCGAGCAGCCTTGCTGCTCGGGCTCTGCCATTGTCGAGGATTGCAACAGTAAATCCGTGTCCAATGTGGATTTTGAGTATCTTCTGGGGGCCACTGATGACGAGCTTGGGATTCCTCCAAGCCCTAATACTGAAGAACAAGTTTATAGTGCGGTTGAGAATCCTGTGGCAGACCTTTTGGACAATTTGAGGCCGGAATCCATTGAAGAACCTTTTCATCTTTGTAGTTCGGAGTGCTGGTGCGTTTTCGAGGAGCAGGAAGGCGCCTCTTGTCTTGAGTGGCTGGCAACATCTTTGAGTGCGGAGTCTTCTTCTGATGAGGAGACGCCGCCATTGTTGGAAGCAGGCGCTGTAATGTAGAGACCCCCCTGTTTTTGTTCTACCAGGTGGAAGAATTTTGCAGTTCTCTTGGAACCGAATTGTAGATGTTGTGCAAATGTGGTCGAATTTTGAATGTACAGTACAGGTGGGCTCGACTTACAGGCCCTTCTTTCTTTTGCTGTACATGAATTTAGGTGCCTCTCAAATTACAAGATCTCGTTTGCCCAGAAGTGAAATTTCTCATTTACACCGTCCATGCGGAGTGCTTTTAAATTGTTCGACTCTGATTCCGCTGTTAAATTTGTCATAAGCTTAAACCCCAGTAAAGATTTCGGATATACTTATCCTTCTTGTAATGAAGGTTCTCATTACAAATTTTCTTAGTTTAGAATTTGTTTGACTTAGTTTTCTGTTCTGAACTAAATAATAGAGTTGAACCGGAGCGGCTCAGAATGCTGGCTTTTTCCTTCAATTTCAAATTTTTTTTTTTTTTTGAAAATCAAGGATATGCAGGTTTTACTATAACGGTTTTAAGAAATTTTAATTATATCTCTTATTTTAATGAGTTAAAATAAAGAGTTAAAGTACATTTTTTAATTATATCTCTTATTTTAATGAGTTAAAATAAAGGGTTGAGGTACATTTTTGAATTTTTTTAAATGGGTAGCAAGCTAAGTCGATTTAACTTTGGCAGAATTTGTATTAAATGCATTTAAGTGATAAGTGTTTCATTCATTTTCATAAGAAATAGGGTATTGTGAATGACTATATTTATTAAATGTAGATTAATGAGTTTGACAAAAAGAATGAAACCCATAACAATTTCATAGTTTTAATTATATTTTTAAATTAAAGAAAACAACTTCTTTCACTATAAAAAGCCCAAACAACAACTAGGCATTCTGAAGTGTTTGAAATGCATTCAGTCAACAAATGTTTTTGTATTTCTCCAAATGGTATCTTTATTTATTATTTAAGAGTAAGACATGGCATGGGGTATTCTTTATTTAATATTTAAGAGCAGGACATGGCATAGGGCATGAGGAATGAAATATCAATAAATCGAACATTTATTGTCATAGTGAATTTCAAAAGATACGTTTAAGTAAACTAAATTTTAAAACGTGTTTATGACCATTTCAATAACATTCTATGTCACCGTACGTTATTATTGTGAGCTCAATTTAGTGCCTTCCAAAGGGTCTTTAAGGAAGTTGCGCACTCAACTCATAGTATATTAGATTTTTGAACATTATATTTTCTCTTTTTCCATCAACACATTTTTAAGTAGGCATTGAAGGTTAAGAGAGAATTAAAATATAAATATATATTATTAAATTTGTAAATAATCATTTCCTTTTTCTGGTTTTTTCATGATGGATTACAAAATGTAACAATTATAATATTTTTTATTATTAATATATATATTTTAAAATGCATTTGAAATTTGGATAGTATTAGCCAATAATACCAATTTAGAATAAAAATTTAAAAAAAAAAGCTGTTTTTTGATAGTATATTATATGATTAAGTTGTTTATGGATCTTTACAAATCATCTTATCTACCACCCATTGTGGACCTATTTAGCCTATATAATCATTGTATCTCTTTGTTTTTCATTTTGTATATCTTTTTGTTCTTCTTTATAATCTAAATTTGTTTCAATATTAAAAAGGCATTGGAAACTTTTATTTGTATTTTCTGCTAATAGTACTTTGCTGTTATGTAATGATGATCAGTCTACTATAGTTCATAGCTGCACTTCAACGTTCATAATTTATTTTTTTAATTAAAAAATGTCAATATTAATATATAATTTGTATATTTTTTAAATTTTAAAAAATTATATTCAAATATATATATATATATATATATATATATATATATATATATATATATATTTGAANTAAATATATATATATATATATATATATATATATATATATATATATATATATTTGAATATAATTTTTTGAAATTTAAAAATAAACTAGTATGAAAATGCATATTTAAAGGATCAAAGTTGTCATTAGTATAATAAGCAAACATTTTTGGACCATTGGTCACATGATCACTGAGTGACAACTTTCACCAAACATAGTGGATTTTATTCCGTAGGAGATCAAAGTCAAGTTGTAAACCTTTGATCACTAGAGTTATTCAAGAAAAGCATGAAACTTATTTAGGTCAAGACATTGTATATACATATGTATAATTAGTTAAGAACACGATGATTGTAGTCGCAGAAGGACATCTATGGATCAAACAGAGAGTTTCATGTACAAGGACAGATAAAGGAGAATTCAGTTGTCAAGAACTACATACAAGGCTACCGAGCAGAACAAAGGTATTATCCATCACAATATGGTGATATTGTTTATGTACTTAACGAATTTGTAATCAGCAATTCAAGATTGAAAGCTATCAGGTCATCTATATTTTTGTCTACACTCTAATAATTGTAGCAAACAGGAAAAATCCTTCAAGAAGGTGGACTTAACAGTTTTATTGTAAATCTCTTAACCGAGTGCACACATACATTGTGTTGATGAAATCTCTTAACCGAGTAGAGTTAACAAGTCTAACATGTTACTCCTAACAGGGTAAGATCATCAAAAATGATCACAACTTGTAGCCTTAATCGACACCTTCCATTCTGCAGATAGTGAAGCTTTGTGGGTTTCATCGCCACCATAGTTTTTACCTTCTAACAGGGGTTTTCTGCATTATCAATTCTTGTATCATGTGTAAATGAGGTTCATGAATGTTTCTATGTTTGTTTACATGCACTTACATTTATGTTATGATATTACATGCATGAAGTAGAAAAGTTACAATGGTCGGTTATGCAAGCAATAATTACTAAGATTTATAGTGTAAAAGTTTTAAGGGTACTGATTCACCCCTCTCCTCTCAGTACACACCATTCCATTATTCGAACACAACCAGTACTCAAATGCCCCCAGCAAAGAACATTACAGGTGCTCCAAAATGGTTGGAAACTTAAATTGGTAATAAACGCGTCGTGGTTCCAATTTCAATACCAATTGAAGATATGGTGAGTAAATGCCTTGGAAAAATGACCAAATCCAAGAAGTTGAAGATAGAAATCATGATGGAAGTGGATGACAGAACATGACACTAGGTCGTAGAGTTGGCTAAGTCGGTTACAGACAAAAATGTGGAGGATGCCTCTTCTAAAGACTTCATTATTGAGAAGATTGATTTGGGGGTCGCCTCTAGAACTTGGAAAGATGAACGCGACAAAAAGGAATTGAAAAAAAATGGTTAAACAGACGGCAGAATATATAGACGCCATACATAATCCCAATTCACAGCCAACTCTCAAATGAACCTATCCTAGTGGTACCTGATCTAGTGGGAGATTTTGTGGTGTGTGCTGATGCTTTATTAGAGGGGATTGGAGCAGTCCTTATGCAGGATGGACGAGTGATTGCGTATGAGTCTCGCAAACTCAAGGATCGTGAGCTTAATTACCCTACACACGATCTTGAGTTAGCCGTAGTTGTCCATGCATTGGTACGATGGAAACACTTTCTATTGGGACATCGATTTGAGCTTCATAGTGATCACCGCAGTCTTCAGTACATCTTTACTCAGCCTAATCTGAATGCTAGACAAAGAAGGTGGATGGAGTTCCTTTGCGGATATGACTTTGAGATAAAGTATATTCAGGGCAAGGAAAATGTAGTTGCAGATGCATTGAGTCACAAGCGACAGGCTATTCTAACATTGACTCTTAGTGTGGACTTGAGGAGTAGGATTCTCCAATCACTTCCTAGAGATACTTTGTATCAGGAGGTGAAAGCAGAGATAGAGTCAGGGAGACCATTGGAGGGTAGATTCTCAGGTTATGTTTTGGAGTCGGATGGTCTATTACGTCATACGAGCCGGATCTATGTACCACCATTGGATGATTTGCGTATATTAGTGTTATCTGAGGCTCATCGTGCACCCTATTCGACACATCGTGGTGTCAAGAAGATGCATGTGGACCTTCGACAGCTCTACCATTGGACTGGTATGAAGCGGGATATTGCAGATTTCATGGCTAGATGCTTAGAGTGTCAAAGGGTCAAGGCAAAACATCAGCATTCAGCAGGGCTTTTACAGCCGAATCTCATTCCATCTTGGAAGTGAGATATCATTTCTATGGACTTCATTATTAGATTGCCTTTGACTCCTTGCAGAAATGATGCTATCATGGTGACTGTTGATCGGTTGACCAAGGTGGCTCATTTCTCCCCTATGAGATCATCTTATACAACGGCTTCTATAGCCAGAGTTTTCATGCAGGATATCGTGAGACTACATGGCATTCCTCGCAGGATTATCTTAGATCGAGATCCTGTATTTACCTCAGCATTTTGGACCGCATTACAACACGATCTTGGTGCTCAGTTAAATTTCAGTTCAGTGTATCATCCTGAGACTGATGGACAGACAGAGCAGGTGAACCAGGTTCTTGAGGACATGTTGAGGATGTATGTCATGGATAGACAAACTCACTGGGAGGACTACTTGTACCTAGTGGAGTTTGCATATAATAATGGATATCACAGTTCCTTTGGCATGTCACCTTTTCATGTGTTTTATGGCCGCCCTTGTCGTACACCTTTGAGCTGGGATAGATTGGAGGACAATATTCTTCTTGGTCCAGAGATGCTTTGAGACATGGAGCAGCACGTAGTGCGGATACGTGAGCATTTGGTTACTGCACATGATAGATAGAAGAAGTATGCAGATGCTCACAAGGTGGATAGATAGTTTGTAGTTGGAGATAGTGTTCCTGAGAGTGCGCCCACAGAAGAGTCCGATCCATTACGGAAAGGGTTTGAAGTTGGCACCTCACTTTGTGGGACCGTTTGAGATCCTAGAGAGGATAGGACCAGTTGCTTACCGTCTTGCTTTGCCACCTGGCCTATCGTGCATTCATGATGTTTTCCATGTTTCAGTTCTTAGGAGATATATTCCTGACATTATGCATGTACTTGATTGGAATGCATTACAAGTCGAGGACGGGCACCTGGCTTTGGAGCCAATTCGCATTCTGGAGTAGCGGGGTTTGACCCTCAGGGGTCGCACCATATAAGGGTCCAATGGGACCCAAATGACGAATCTTCAGCGACTTGGGAGGATGCATCTAGATTACGGGATTTATATCCCTACTTGTTTACGGGCTTCCAGGAGTAAGCCTAATCCTAGGGGGGTGGATGTAATACCCACTCATAGTTTGCTTTCAGTTTTGATGTCGTACTCTTTTAGGCAATTATTTCAGTTGATTGGTCAGATTCTTTTAGGCTACATTTCATGTGAGTTGTTATTATTTCATTTGATGGTGATTCTAGAGTATGATGTTATGGATTTATCATATGCGTAGATAGATGTGATGATATTATCATGATGATTATTATATGATGATTTCAGATTATGATGTACTTACCCCATACTTGCATGTGTATGGTTATCTTATATGTTTATGTACTTGTGACGTGTTTGTTGTGGTAAAGGACATAGACATAGTTACTTGCTTTGTGAGATCCACACGTTCGACTGATCCCTATCATTGTTTGCGATATTATATTGGATGTACATGCGTGTTCCTTTGATGACAGTTTTGCAGGTACAAGGCATCGCCTTCCCTGAATTGGCAAGAGTGAGCGTGTCCATATATTCATCTCAATGGTAAAGAGGGGAGGTAACATACAGATCCAAAACCCTAACCTAAGCCTATTGGCCCAAGTATTGAACGAGTATCAGTTTGACTACCTTACCTTGATTCGTCTAGTTGACGTGAATTCGTGGATCATATCATTTTGTGTGTATGGTTGATTTTGAGTGATTTCAGTTGAGTGTTGTGATATTGTGTGATTTATCATGATTATTGTGAAATTGATTATTATTGAAATTAATTATTAAGTATATGGTATTTAATTAATTAAAAATTAAATAAATACCTATGTTTAATTGAGAAATCAATTATAGTGCAATTATTGAATATTGAGATTTTATTGAATATTTAAATTGAAATTTGAGCTATATTAGCTTTTACGCTTTATTAAATAATTAAATATTTAATTGCATGGATAAGTGTGCTTTAAATATTTAATCTATTTAATATATAGTTTAATTAATTACATGTGCAAGATATTATTGAAAATTGAGTTTGAATTCAAAATGCAACTTGGTTTATTAAGTTAAAGTTGAATTGTGCAAGTAAATAGATATTTTTATCAATAAATGAGATTTTCTTTCAAACTTGGAGGTGGAGTTAACTAAGTTAACTGGAGTGTCTATTTTGGGGGGATTTGCTTGAAAGGTTGAAGTTGATTCCCTTTAGGGAAGTTCTCTTCTCATTTGGGTCATAACAGGTTTTTTTGGAAGACATTTTTGGGAGAAGAATTTTGTGAGAGTATTTTTTGTGTGTTCTTGTGTTTTTGCTATCTTGTGAATTTGTGTGTTTGGAGGCTTGAGAATTTATGAAGATTTTGGCTTTGGAGACTTCGTGGTTCCAGATTTGCAATCAGAATTGTATTCGGAGACTTCGGGATTCTCCATCTTTTCACAAGGTTTCTTTGTCAAATTTTTGGTGGATTTGAGATAGGGTTTGAAAAAAACCCCTTTGTGATTTCAGTGTGTAAATTTTATGCTTTCCATGTGTTTAGATTATTTACATTTCCTTAAATAGGTCTATTTGTGTTTTGGTTTAAATGGGTATCTTAGAAAACCCTAGATCTGTATTTTTAAGAAAAAATACAAACTTGGCATAGTAATGTTATGCTGCCAAAAATTGGAGAGGAAAAACCTTTGGGAAGACCTAGAAATTAAGAAAATTAATCTCCCTATAGTAGAGACTATAGTAGCAAATAAATATTTGCTTTAGAAAATTATTCTCATTGAAAAAATTAATTGATTGGAAAAAAAACAAGCTCACTGGAACAGTCATTAAAAAAAATAAGCCCAGGTGAAGACAAAATTGGAAAAAGACAAAAAAAATGAAAAGAAAAGAAAAAACCAAAAAAAAATGAAATGTCATTGTGTTTTTTCGTTTTCGGAATATTTTATTAGACAAAAAAAAGCATTGGAGAGTTTATTTTGAAATGTTTTTATATAATTTTTTTTTAACAAAAAAAATTTAAATTTGATTTGGGGGGGTGGGTCCCAACCCCACCACCCCCGCGGGTGACTGTGGTGGCAGTGGCGTCGCACGGTAAGGATGGGGGGGGGGGGGGGGGGGGGGGGGGGCCCCCCCCCNGGGGGGGGGGGGGGGTGCGTGGGGCCCACCTCCCCCAATATAAATTGTTTAGTTTTTTTTTAATTGTATTATTATAATAAAATTCATTATTTTATAATATGTTTTTTTTATAATTTATTTTTTAATATTAATTTTTGAATTAATTCACAATTAATTTAAAATATATTTAAAATTGTAATATGTTTTTAAATTAATTTATTTAATGTTATTTAGATTAGTTTTATTTTAATACTATTTAAATATGAGTTATTTAGTATTAATTTAATTTAATTTAGATAATATTATTATTTTGATTTAATGATATTAGTTAGTGTTCATAATTAATTCTAATTTAGGTTATCTAAGATTAGTTTTTAAATTTGATTATTTAGATTGATTTTAAATTAGGGTATTTAAAATTGATTTATTTAAGTGATTACTATTATTTTTAACAAGTTAAACTAGTTATCTAAATTAATTGTTTAATTAGTTTAAATTTTATGATTTATTAGTTAGTTGATCACTTTTATAATGAAGATATATTAGTGGATTAATTAGGCTAGTAAACATCATATTGAGTCTTAATTTAAGATAAATTTATGCAAGGGGATTCAATTGATTTAATAATATGCACGTAAAAGTTCTAAATCAATTAGTCTAGTTAATTGAATTAACTATGGTTCATCCTAGTCCTTTAGATGATTATTACCTTGCAAATGGAACGATTTCTATCTGTTTTAAATGTAGATGTGTAATGGCTTAATGTCAATTCTGCATGATATAGTGTTGTTTCCATTTCTTATGTGTTTATTTATTTGCTTCGGGTATATGGGCTTTAGATTGCCCTAGAATGTATACAGAGGCTGGGGGGTGTATCACATTTATGTTTATGATGTGGCGCGTGTGCTTTGTGTAATTACCCTAAACTGACCATGTAAACCTTTCGATTATTTTATCTAAATGTGTACCTCTTTGTAACCGTTTCTGTTATGTGTGGGGAACTGGATTGGGTATACTTGGGTTTTGACCTATGCTAGATCTGTGTAGGATCTGTGAGCCTAGGTTAGGTTACCTAGATGTGTAGTAGGGGGTGGCTTGCAATAAGTTCTGTGTCCGTAAGTGACTACTGGGATTTCTTATTGTAAGTAGGCTTAATAAGTGATAATTAAATGTATAACTGAGAGATCTTAAAATGAACTAATAAGATGTGTTTCCTCACCCATGCTTGAGCGCTAGTATAGGCTAAGATGGAAGATGAGATGATGTTTTCCGCCTTTGAGAGGTGTGTGTCTGACATAGTTAGTGGCCTTGTCAATTTGAGAGGTCATTGATGCCATGTATGGTCACTTAAGTTTTGGGATCCATTGGGATTTTTAGGATAAAACTTAAGGGTTAGATGTACATGATGACACCTTCCTTTACACAGTCTAGATTTCCTACGGATGTCAGTTGCTTCTGGATTAGTGAGTGTTACCTTTCATGATGTATAGTACACCTAGATTAGAGAGCTATCACGATCCCTTGCTTAGCGGTTACTCCCTTATTGGTTTTGGATATCTGAGTGGGGTCTGTCGTTATCTCCTCAGCATGGTGGGGTGGACCTTTGTGGTTCCACACGGACGGGTGGTAGTGATTCTTTACCCATTGAGATTCGATGTCCTTATTCCAGCGCTTGATGGTTCTTGTGCAGATGAGCTCTTAAATTTCTTTCATTAGTGATTATGTATTTACCTTTTATTTATTGTAAATCTTGTATTAGAGTATCGCATGTGATACCTATCCTGGATATTATATATTATGGAGATTAGAGTGATTAGCACATACCCTACGACATGTGCAGTGGATGTGAGTTTATGGTGATTTCATGGTTATCCATGAGGTTTGTAACTATGGTTTTGTAAGTTGTAATTGTTATATCTATTCAAATGAAATCTTTTTTCATGTTGTTTAGTTGTGTTTTTACTTTACGTAATTCAACGTCATGGAACCCTTGAGTCTTATAATCTATGTGAGTGTATGACATGTGCATAAATGGTATTTTCTTCCGCATTAATGTATGTCTCTTTATGTAAACTTTAGAAAAAAATTATTCAGCAAATTTTGTAAGGAAACTCAGGTGCGGAAACAGCTTCCTACGCTAATCTCTATAGGAAAGTATTATGCAAATTCTTTTAAATCCTTACAACTGAATAGATTCGTTAACTACTTTAACAAAGATATTG
>MU226188.1:3677038-3691933 GCA_018584345.1 Thuja plicata
ATGATCTCCTTACACACTATTCAAGATGCCGACACATCAACATTATTTGCAAGAAATACATTTTACAAAACAAATAATAAGAATAGGAATTATCCAAGGTTGAGACACCTTATTCCTAACAAATTTAGTATCATGTTCTAGGTTAATCTCTCTTGGGTTCTCTGACGGGGCGTTACATGGACGCGACAAAAAGGAATTGAAAAAAATGGTTAAACATATGGCAGAATATATAGACGCCATATATAATCCCAATTCATAGGCAATCTCTCAAATGAACCTATCTTTTGATCCCAAGTCCTCTGTAAATAAAAAATTAGCGGATCAAATCAAGAGGAGAAAAATCATTGTAGGATTATTTCATGACTGACTTGAATCAAAAACACAAGAGGACACTAATTATATCTCCGGTCTGGTTAATGTTTATCAGGATGCATTGGTAGTACGCAAAGAATTAGAAAATGAGGTGGCCACTTGGGAAAATAAGAAAACCAAATTGTCAGTAGTAGTTACATAAATGAATGCTGTGCAGAAGTTCATGTTTTTGAAATTCCTTGTTGAGAAACCAGTAGCAGGCATGGATGGTAATGTACTTGTAGACACCCAAAAATGGATAGGCTTGCGACTTTACATTAAAAACACTAATTTTCATCTATTAATTAATATTTTTTAATCATTAATTAATCATCTGTTTTCCTCTAAATTCATTCCCCAAATCATCTAATCAAATTTCCAAAATTAATTAAATAATTAATTTTATTTAATTAATTAACCTTAATTGATTAATTATCATTAATTAGTTAATTAAACTTAATTTCCTATAGTTTAAATTCAAATATTTAAACTTACTAATTAAATTCTTCCAATTAAATTAATTTCAATTAAATTAATTTAATTTCATCAATTAAAGCAATTCTAAATTAAAAAAGAATTCAATTATCTCACATGTTGAAAACTTTAATTAAATAAATGAATTAAATATTCATTTATCTTCAAAGAGATAACTCCAATCAGATCACATGGGGTACTTCACCCACCTCTCCAGTCCACATGGGTAACTTCACCCACCTCTTCAGTTCAAAAAGGTAACTCATCATTAGCTCTTCAGTCAACCAAACTCTATCTCCTCTTTACCAAACGAAGAGGTGGAGTTTACTGATGGCTTCTCCAGTTCCATTTGATCTCCACTGTTCATCTCCCTATCTCTGGGATTGATCTCAACCGTTCATTTCATCCTCAATTCCTATATAATAAACCCTTCATAACCATTTGAAGGATCCAGGATTTCAAGCTCTTGTGTGCCATTACTATGTCAGTTTGGTTCTAGCATTCAAGCCATCTTGCGATCACACACACATTTCAATTAGCAAATTATCGACGCTTCTCAAGTCATAGACACTGCCCACACCAATACTAAACATCAAAAATAACGTTTCGGAAGGAGTAGAGAGAGACAATAGAAACTTCAAGCACTTTGGGGTTTGCATTCATTTGTTTTTCTTTCTTTGTTTGTACATTTTATTGGTTATGATTCAAGTTATTCGTTTTAGTAGTATTTGTGTATTGGATTTATATCATTTGTAAAACCTTTGCTACTAACCGTCGCCTTTGAAAAGCTTGGGAACCACGAATCACGAAAAGAGGCATACATTTTTGGTGAACCTAACGTGAACTTACAGCCTATGTGAAATTTGGTCATATCTTTCAAACCACATGGAATTATTTTATGAATTTTTTTTTGCAAATTGAGGCTTATCTAAGGAGGCCCCAAACATAAATTTAGATTTTTCTGAGTTTTTTTTATTTTTTTAAAAAAATTTCTGTGATATTTCATAAAAAAATATTTCTGGGCACAAATCAGAGTTTATTTTCAAGAAAATTACATTTTTGGGAAGGTATTGAAATTATAGAGGGGGTTTATTCTCTGTGATTTTAATTTTTGTGAAATTATTTCGCAAAATTACAGATCTTTTCAAACTGGTCTTTTATGATAAAATGGGTCCCTAGGGCACAAATTAAGGAATTATGATTAAAATTTTTTTTTGCAAGTATTATTTGGCATAATAAAGCTACAGTACAAAATTCAGATTTTTCTAAATTTTTTACGATTTCTATAATTTTTTATGATATTTCATAAAAATTTAATTTTGGACACAAATCAACATTTCTTATAAAAAAAGTTGCATTTTTGGAAAGGTCTTGAAATTACACAGGGACTTTATTCTCTGTTATTTTATTTTTTCTGATAAATATTTTCAAAAAAAGAAAGATCTTTGAAAAAGTTATCTTTTTGTGTGTTCTTTCTTGATTTCTTGGGGATTGAGAAAATGACTAATGGCCAAGAGGATAATCAAATGCATACCAGGTGCTAGAGAATTAAGAGCTGCCAGAAGGAGAACCATCAACTATCGATCACAACAGAGGGCTATTCTCGCAATCATAGCTAAAGATTAAAACAAAGCATACACGAGGTACATTGATTTAATTTCAGCAATCTCAACAATCCCGAAGTTTCAAGATATTCTGCTGTTTTGGATTGAAATCTTTCATTTATGAAGATACTAAACACTTTCTTTGACAGGTACAAATCGAGGAGGCAAGATAACAATACAACTTAAAATTCATTCACTTGTCAATTTGGGTTTAAAAAGAACAGTGTTTGTCACACATCTCACATCTCACATTTCAAAATTGGGCTTAAAATTGACGTGGGGATTAAAATTGAACAAGGCAAAAAATCTCTCAAATTGGTGCATTAAAATTGAACAAGCAATCAACACCTACTTTTGGGCTTAAAATTGAACGCTTGTGCTTGTATGGTGGTGTAGCTTAGTTCACATTTCAAACTTCTAGAGCTTAATCAATTTACCTTGTGTCTTGAGTTTTGGGTGCACTTGCACAATCTGTTAGATTAGACACCTTTACACTTTTTAGAAAGGCCTGTCCAAGGAATGCACTTCTTCCTCGGAGAATGACCTTAAATAGGTAATCCTTTCGATCGGTATATAAACAAGGCGTGAACCAAAGTTCTATCTTATCTAACCAAGCTCGGGCGAGGTGTGTTGATGATAGTCTAGATTGGGTGAATATCCCTAAGGACCCAGCATGGTTAACTAGGCTCTTAAGTGAGTCACACACGTACAAACTGATTGGATAGACACCACGGATCCTTACTACAACCTTGTTAATTAGAGGCCAACCCGATTTACCTCCAAACAAGTACCTTATTATAGTGCAAGGGGTTGTAGAATTTTCCCCCAAGATTTCCAACATATTTGTCCCATGATATTTGTGTAGTGAAAGAGATCTTCACTTCATGACAACAATATCTGGAAATGGCAAAAACACGGATACCTACATCGTGGACCTTCGTGTCTTAGTAGTGTGACAATTGTTGTGTGAGCTAACCAACATTCAAGTATTGGGCCTATAACATTGTATTTTGAAGCCATTGACCAAGATTAATCTGACTGCTCATTGTTGAGACCTCGTGATAACCTTGTAACTTGAAAAAGTTATAGAACATACACATTGTCAGTCTTCATTCTTCAAAAACACAGTGTCTATTGTGCATGTTTCTTTGATCATTTTCTGAAAACACAAAACAAAACATCCAAACTATCATAATGAGTCAAACATGTTAAAGTCTAGGGTTGTCAACATCAACTATCTTGCAAATCAGAAGCATTGTTCCAAAAATATCAAAATAGTCAAGCAGTGATACCCATCTTTTAGTCTTTTTGAAACTGTTTCTCATTTATTGAAATTGCTCGCATTGTGCCGCAATTGAAGGAAGTCTGCCGCAGTTAAATTATTTATTTCCCCAATCATCTTGTTTATTACCGCAATCGGTGATAACATATTGTAATCAACTATACACTTTGCCGCAATCGGTGGAGTTTTGCCGCACTTGACCAGAGATATTTTACACCTGTTTTAACCTAAAAACCTTTAGAGAACTCTTCATTTGGTGTCCAAAACTAGTGTCTATCCTAGGAAAATGCGAAGAAAATTATGTGAATCTCTAAACATTAAAGATCATCCCTTCTCTGTAAAGCACGATTATTGTCAAAAACATTGTTAGTTCGAAAGCTCAGACTCGAAATACCTTGATCTCATCATATCAAACATCACCATCTTTATCAAAGCGACTTTGTCCAAGGCAAATGTCGACAAATCTTATCATTTTATATCATCACCACTTTGAGATCAAGATATATCAAAATATGTCCTTAGAATTACCCTTGTCCAAAACATAACTCAAACTTCCTTAAAGAAAGGATTTTCTTCCTTGTTTTCTTTGTATCACTTGTTTTAGTTACAAAATATGGACCACACTATGTCTCAAACACCTCATGGAGGGCCTTACATAAGGTCTAAGTCTAGAACACAACCTGATGAGTCATATATCAACAGATTCCCCGCTTGGGAAATAGAGCGAGAGGACGATCCTTTCACAAATACCAGTCTTTCTCTATTCACTGAACATCCTCGTGGGTCAGCTGTATTCCAAAATGTCATAGAAGAAGAGCTCAAAGATATAGAGCAAGACACCCATTCCACACAAGTGGTTGACACTATTGTAGAGAGGAACCCTGAATGTTTCTTAGCCATGCTAATAAAGAAGGGAGTCAAACTCCCCGCTGAATTTAGTGTGTCAACCATATGGCCCAAAAACCCTCTCACAGGTCAAAACACTACTCGGCCCTCTCAGATACTACCTGTTGTGTCTCAAATCTTCCCACCCTTGACAAAACCAACATTGGCACAGACAATACCAAATCAAACCAACTACGCAAACCAAGCAAGCACATCTTTCACTCAAAGCATGACATGCTGCCAACTAAGTGCACCCATGGTCACTAGTATGCCTCCACCTTTGGCCTTATGGTTTGGTCAATCAAGCTCTCATGATATGCCTTCTATCCCACCAACAAGAAACAACTTTTTTCCAGCATACTTCTACCAGAGTCAACCCCTACTAGTCTTGGGATCAACACATCATTCCCACAAGGATCCACCTCTGCAGGTATGACTTACAGTCAATGCCCACGCAAGGCTACACCTTTGCCCATTCAAAAACCAATCCAACCCCAACAACAACAACCCCAGCTTTAGTTGCCACAAATCCAACCCTAGCAATAACAACCCTAACTTCAGTTGCCACAATTCCAACCTCAACAGCAACAACCCCAACCCTAGCTTCAGCAGCAACAATATCAACCCTAGCAGTATCAACCATAGTTTCAACAACAACAACAACATCCCCAACCCCACCAAAAAACACAACAAAATCAACCTTGGGTGACTCACATGCCCCCATATCAGAATCATGTGTTGGGAGATCAATATCAAGTCCTAAAGATGAGGTCCTATGTTCCTACTCAAGGGAGAAAACCCGATGAGTCCTATATCAACCAATTTCCCCCATGGGAAAAAGAGAAAGATGAAAACCCATTTCTCTCATACAAAGAAGAACACGAACCTAACTACTATGATGACAACAACCCTCTTGTCTATCCAAAAAGTTTCCCCGGGTTGGCACACGAACAATGACAAACTAATATCCTCATGCAACAAGTGCAAGACCTGCAAAATCAGCTAGATGATCTTCAAAGTCAAAGTCAACCAAAGTCTTACACTCTAGAGGAGTTATATCCCTACCCTATTGACTATATGTCTCAGATCACATCACAAGTCAATGAATGTTCTCTTATTTCCTCAAATCCACCACCGATGATTTCCCAAATAAACACAATTGAAAATATGTCATCCTTGGGAGACCAATCTAAACCTTTCAAGAGTTTAATTCAAAAATTGGTCCATAGACATCATTCTATTGTTAAGAAAGATCAAAATCATCTGCCCATGTCTAGAAAGGGTCCATTCCAAAATAATAACATTGTTGAAACATCTATCTCCTATGAATAATTTGTCCCACAAGAGGCCTCCATGCTTCCCATTATTCCTTCATCCCCTGAAGAGCCACAAGAGAAAGGTTTTCCATTCCTATCAAACAATATATCCAATGATGAGACCTCCCAAGGGCTATCCAAAATAGATTTCAATGTTAATCCCTCTTACGACTCATATATCCTAGATCTAATGCCACAATATGCTCCATTCCTAGATGAACTGACTCTAGAGAGTCCCATTCACAATCCTTCTCCCTCATGTCAAAACATTGAACCCTTTCAAGAATCCACCATACATATTCCAATTGATACCCTATGTCAAGAGGATGATGCAAAGCATGAAGAAACAAGTCCTAAAGAAAATCAAGATCAAGAACCCAAGAATGACCAAACCTATGTAGTTTTTGACCAAGATCTTATACTTCTAGAAACTCATGAAGATTCCACTATCCTTGACCATCCTATCCAAGCTGATCCCCTTCCATCCCAAGAAAAAATTTACCTTCCAAGTCTTATGGACCTTCCACTTCCCATTCCTAAGCAAGATCATGACATCTTTCCCATTCTTTTGAAGGATTCCATTCACAGTCAAGAGAAAATCACCCCTAAAATAGAGTCTGATGGTCCTCTAACAAGTCAAGATCAAAGTGTCCCTTCACCTTCATCTCCACCACAAGATCCCATCATCCCTCTAGATCCTCCTCATGATCCTATGATTCCTTCATCTCCATCTCCTAATCCTCCATCTTCTCCAGAAGATCATATCCTACCAAATGATCTTGTCACTGCTCCTATTCCATCACAAGATCCTATCATTCCTCCTGATCCCCCTCATGGTCCCAACACGTTTATGCAAGTTTTTCATGAACCCCATGCATTTCAAATGGATTCCTCTACTTCCATCCGGTCTGGTCCACTTCATGATCCTATTGTTTCTTCAATATCATATCCACCTCAAAATAGACTCGCATCTTTTAGAAAGTATCCTACTGGTCAAAGAAAGCAATATCAAGTCAAAGGGTTAGACCTCCATGAACAAAGTACATTAAAACCCTTTTATATCAAAGAAAATTACGATGGTCATGGCCTCCATAATAAAACACATTCTCAAGATGTTGGTACCCCTTCCAAATCCAAATCCAAACATATACCATCCCCTTCACCCCTTCCATCCATCTTAGGTCCATATATTCCTCCATCCACTAGTTCACAATCCACTTCTCCTTTCCTAAATCAAGGTTAGAAAAGGCACACATTTTGGAAAACCTTCCACCCATCCAAAAAGTCTCCATACCATTATTATCCATCCATGAATCACATTCCCCTTTCAAGAAATTTGGATACCAAACATAAGTTCCATAAGTCAAAAAATCCACATGCAGTCAAGGATCAACATGTCTAGTCTAATCGACATGCAAAAACAAAGAAAAATATGATCCAAAAGGAAAAACAAATGTCCAAAAGGCCACAAATGCCCCTTGAGAAAAAAGAAAAGTCAAAATCAATATTGGTTCCTAAATATCTTATAGAAACCATGCGTTCTAAGGGCCCACAAAAGAATAAAAAATCCAAATCCATGTGGATTCCTAAGAAGCTTCTTGAAGCACAATATCCCAAAGAAAAATCCAAGTTGGCATCCAAAATTTCTATCCATCCATTTAAACACCTCCAACCTTCCAAATCCATTTTGGGTCCTTATGTCCCAAAATTTGTAAACATTCCTCCATCAAGTCCAAAATCTCCTTTTCTTCCATCAAAACCAAAATCTCTTTTTCCTCCATCACTCCATCACCCCTCAAGGTGTGTGCCAATTTTTTTCATTCCCACATATCCATCCACTCAAAATCAATTATTCTTGCAATCCCTCCATTATCCAACACATATATTCCAGTCTTCCATCCATGCTCTTGTTCAATCCTGCGCATAAACCATCACCTTATCCCACTTCATCCATTTATCCCCCTTTTCCATCACCCTATCAACCTCTTTGAGTATACCTTCAATAGCCATGATCTATTATAACACATATTGCAAGGTTACAATCTGCAGAGCAAGATGCTTAAGTCCTTCCTCCATTTCCTATCACGAGTCTATTATCTTCCAAAAAGTCAAAAAGTCAAAAAAAAAAAGAGAGAGAAAAATATTCGTCCACTAGTGAAAGCCTGACAAGCAGGCACATTGGGAAAGTACCATGAAGAAAAATAGGAAAAAAAGCATCATGTGTAATCTATGAACCTCTTGCATTCCATACATGGGGGCATATTCCATCCCTATTTTGCTATCATACCATATCCCTTTCATTTCCTCCATTAACCTATATCCCTCATATCCCTTATCTTATGAGCATCCATATTTTTCCAACTTTGATCTTGACAAGGCTAGGGATCTCCCTAGAAGCATCACATGTCCTATATGTTTCATGTTGTCCACATTCCTATAGTCCATATTTCCTATCTTTTCAAAGTCTTGAATCCATATCCCTTCCCCTTGTCCATTATTGATCTTGCTTTCCCTATCCATGTCCTATCATTATCCTATCAAATCCCTCTGTTGGTCTTGATTAGAAAATATAGATTAAAAGTGCAAAACCTATTTTCAGCATCCTCTTGACATGTCCACTCTTGTCAACCACATGCCAATCAATGCACCATGTCTTTATCTTACCTTGTCATGTCCAATCCCTTATCTTGCAGAGAAACATGTTATATCATCCTGTGGATAGTCCTTGGCATCCAAACAACTTCAAGCCTTGGCATCCAAACAACTTCAAGACATACTAAGAGACCTTTGACCTTCATCCATCAATCCTTAATTTCCTCGCCTTGCTAGACTGGGGGCAATCTGAAAAAATTCTATGTGGGGATTTGACCTAGTGGGAAAGATTACACCATCTTCAGCTAATGGACATAAATACATCATAGCAGCAACAAAGTACTTCTCTAAGTGGGTGGAAGCAATTCCCCTCACTTACATTACCAGAAAGCAAATAGCAATGTTCATACTTAACCACATTATCTGTTGATACGGGATCCCTCAAACTATCCTGACAGATCATGGTACACCTTTCCAAAACAAGTATGTTGAAGAGATATGCGAACAATTCCATATCAAGCAAGGGTTCTCCTCATTTTATTATCCTCAAGGGAACGGCCAAGCTGAAGCTACAAACAAGACAATCTTGAAAATCTTGAAGAAAATAGTGAACGAATCAGGGTGAGACTGACATTTACATCTTAGTCCCGCATTGTGGGCATACAAAAATAGTGTGAGAACACCTACATGAGCCATTCCTTTCTCCCTAGTCTATGGATCAGAGGCGGTATTACCCCTCGAAGTGGAAATCCCATCCCTAAGGATATCATTGAAGAACCTGATTATAGATGAAGACTACAGAGTAGCAAGGCTCAGTGAACTAGAGTTACTAGATGAAAGAAGATAGCAGGCCTTCAACCACTTACAAGGATATCAGAATCACCTTAGAAGAAACTATCACAAGAAGATGAAGCCACAAAAATTTGAGGTAGGAGACCTTGTCCTCATGGAAAATCAAAAGAACCAAGTAGAGCGAGTCAAACCCAGAAAGTTTGAGCCTAACTGGCTAGGACCATTTGTCATTGTCAGCTCTACTCAGAGTGGGGCATTCATACTGGCGACACCAGAAGGAGATCAACTCCTTGGATACATCAATAGCATGCACCTCAAGAGGTTCTACCCTTGAGGTCTCTATGGTTAAGGCACCTATCTACATATCTAGAAAATACCAAAAAAATCAGAAAATACAAAATGTTACCTTGGTGAAAACATGACAAACAGGTACCTTGGTGACAACAAAAAAATCAAAAAAGAAAAAAAGTAAAGAGAAACAAAATCACTCTCTTAGTGAAAACCTGGCAAACAGGCACTCTTGAGTAGGTACCTTGGTGAAAACCTAGCAAACATGTGCCAAGTGTTCAAATCCAGCTTCACCATCAATGAACTCCAAAAGCTTGAGCACATTTCAAATGCAAGACTGACTACCCAAGCTATATCCAGAAGCACACTCCCCTCTGAGCACCAAGCACTTACCCATGGTTAATATTGGTCCACCAGACTAGGGGGCGATTCTAATTACTGAAAAAATCCAAAAAAATTGGAAAACTCATCAAAATCCTAAAAAGATCAAAATGTTCTGAGAAAATCAATCTTCATAAAAAACATTCAAAAAATTGCAAAATCTTAAGCAATAAAATCAACTCAGTTATCAAGAGAGCGAAGGGCGATCACACCCAGTTAATCAAATGTCACAATCATGAGCTTTGCAAATCAACATTAGGCTCATCTAACACAACTTTATCAAATCAATCAAATCAATCAGCAAGAATTTGGCGACCAAGCCAATCTTTCAATTGTCACAATCATGAGATTTGTGAACCAACACGGGGCCCATCTGACACAGCTTGATCAGCTGCCAACATGATCACAATCAATCAATCAAATCATATCAATCATCTTACATAGTGATAGATACACTCAAACCAGACAGGTCAGTCTTATATGAGTAATCTATTACTGAAACCAAACACACTCAAGAAATCAAGCCAATCAAGCCAATCAAGAGAATCCAACTGCATCAAGGAACCCTCCAAAAATGTTGACTAGGTCAGTCAAGTCGGTAAGATGTCAATCTATATATCATGGTTATGTTCTTACACTACTCCAGGATCCACCATGTGAGGAGAATAGCTATGATAGATCATGACTTATTTTCTTTGATTGTTGTCTGTTAAATGTTCACTTTAATTTCAGGGCCATGATGATTTAGGATAAATGCGGTAGGTGTTGTCACTTATCTGGCAGCCGCGCAGTTCCATGATCTGAGCTTAACCCTGGGAAAGAATTGCACATTCCTTCTCTTTTATTTGCTTGTTTGGTTTATATAATCAAGAGTTCATAGCGCTATTTAGATGGACTCTGAGTGTTTTGGAGTTCTATCTTGGTTTCTATGGTCTATCCCTTTATGTTGCAAACAAGAGCTCACGATGCTATCCAGATGAACTCTAGGGGCTTATGAGTTCTATCTTGTTTTCTTTGGCTTTCCCTTTCGGAATCAAGAGCTCGCAGTGTTATCTAGATGGACTCTAGGTGCATAGGAGTTCTATCTTGGTTTCTTTGTTTCAAGTTTTTTCAGAGGACAAAGGGGTATCTAGATGGTCAATATCTGGGTGATTTTGGCTCTCTTTCTTTTCAAACAAGGAACATAGTTGAACCTAGATGGTCAATATTTGGGTGCACTAGTTTCTCTTTATATTCAATCTCTCTACTCCTTCAGCTTATCAAGAGGTTGTGGCAGTATCCAGGTGGTATGTGATCTGGATACATTGGACTCTTTTCAGAATTTCAGAAAATACAAAAAAAGATGCAATGATGATAAATATTGGAAACAGGGGCAACGACTTGGGAAACTCATCTTTTCTATCAATTCATATCTATCAAAAAAATCAAAAATCCTTTCTATCATTCCATTCTATTAGATCAATCTAAGAGAGCATCTATCCAAACTAACTTCTTTCTAATTAACACATGCATACTTAGATATTTTGTGCATAATAGATTGCATTCATTCCATTAAAGTGCATAAAAAAATGAAAAAAACATAGTAGTTGCATACATGATAAATCATAAAATCACATGTATCCATAAGCATCTCATATAAACATGCATTTCATTTTCACCATCTTGCATGAACATGTCAGTATCATAGGAAAAGTAAATCATCCATCTACGAGTCTACATAATAGAATCATATTGCATATACATCTCATCATCTAAACCACCAAATCATGTAGAATCATACATATAGAAAGTAAACCAATGCACATCATATCAAAAACACAAGTTGCATCTCATATAAATCAAACTATCTGAGTACAATGTATGGTCGCAAGTCTGAACAAAGGAAGGTAATTGTAGACACCCTAAAATGGACAGGCTTGCGACTTTACATTAAAAACACTAATTTTCATCTATTAATTAATGGTTTTTTAATCATTAATTAATCATCTATTTTCTTCTAAATTCATTCCCCAAATCATTTAATCAAATTCTCAAGATTAATTAAATAATTAATTTTATTTAATTAATTAGCTTTAATTGATTAATTATCATTAAATTAATTAATTAAACTCAATTTCCTATAGTTTAAATTCAAATACTTAAACTTACTAATTAAATTCTTCCAATTGAATTAATTTAATTTCTTCAAATAAAGCAATTCTTAATAAAAAATAATTCAATTATCTCACATGTTGAAAACAATTATTAAATGAATGAATTAAATATTCATTTATCTTCAAAGAGATAACTCCAATTAGATCACATGGGTTACTCCACCCATCTCTCCAGTCCACATGGGTAACCTCACCCACCTCTTCAGTTCAAAAAGGCAACTCATAATTAGCTCTTCAGTTAACCAAACTCTATTTCCTCTTTACCAAATAAAGAGGTGGAGTTTATTGAGGACCTCTCCTGTTCCTTTTGATTTCAACCGTTTATCTCTCCATCTCTGGGATTGATCTCAACCATTCATATCATCACCAATTCCTATATAATAAACCCTTCATAACCATTTGAAGGGTCCATAATTTCAAGCTCTCATGCGCCATTACTCCGTCTGTTTGGTTCTAGCATTCAAGCCATCTTGCGATCACACACACACACACACACATTTCAATTATCAAATTCTCGACACTTCTCAAGTCATAGACGCTGCCCCGCCAATACTGAGCATCAAGAACAACATTTCAGAAGGAGTAGAGAGAAACAATAGAAGCTTCAAAAATTGTGGGGTTTGCATTTATTTGTCTTCCTTTCTCTTGCTTGTACATTTTATTGATCACGTTTCTAGTATTCATTTAGTAGTCATTGTATACTTGATTTGCATTCATTTGTGAAACCTTTGCTACTAACCCTTGCCTTTGGAAATCTTTGGGAATCGAAAGAGAGGTGTACATTTTGGTGAACCCAACATGAACAAACAACCCAAATATCTCTTGCAGATGAAGAAATAGATTGATCAACCACGACCGTACGATCGTAAATTTAAAAATCACACTTTTCTTTGACATTTGTATTATTTCGCAATTGCTGGTATTTTATCATAATCGTCCATACTGTGCCACAATCGACTGGTTTAATACTGCAATTGATTGCAGGCTTTCGCAGTTATTCTGTCCATTTCTTATCTTTTGTCTTCTGGTATTTTTCCACAATTGCCCGATCCGTGCCGTAATTGCAATAAGTTTGCAGCATTTGTCTGATCCGTGCCGCAATCAACAACATTTTGCCGTAGTTGCTATTTATTTACCGCAATCGACAGTATTTTGCCGCACTTGCCAGTTATTTACCGTAATTGACAAAATATTACCGTAGTTGCAAGAAGATTGCTGAAATCATAGGAAATATTGCAACATCAGATCCAAATATTCTACCTGTCTATTTCTAAGTTGACGTTCTTTTCAGTTTCTGTGCAGGATTGGATCAAAATCACCAAAGGCAGAGAAGGGTAAGTTTGGTAAGCATCATTCGTCATTTCAAAGTTACGTATATCCTTATTTTGCAAATAATCCTTTTTTTTGGTACTAACCTGTTTAAACAACACAAAACTAAAAGGAATTCATTTGTCGATTTGGGTTTAAAAAGAATAGTGTTTGCAAAACGTATCACACCTCATATTTTGGATTTGGGCTTAAAATTGACATGAGGATTAAAACTGAACAAAGGCAAAGAATCTCTCAATTTGGTGCATTAAAATTGAACAAGGAAACAACACCTACTTTTGGGCTTAAAATTGAACACTTGTGATTGTATGGTGGTGTAGCTTAGTTCACATTTCAAAATTTGGAGCTTAATCGATATACCTTGTGTCTTGAATTTTGGGTGCACTTGTACAAACTGTTAGATTACAAACCTTTATATTTTTTTAGAAAGGCCTGTCCGGGGAATGCACTTCTTCCTTAGAGAATGAATTTAAACCGGTAATCCTTCTAATCGGTATATAAACAAGGCGTGAACCAAAGTTTCATTTTATCTAGCCAAGCTCGGGCGAGGCGTGTTGATGATAGTCTGGATCGGGTGAATATCCCTAAGGAGCCAACATGATCAACTAGGCTCTTAAGTGAGTCACGCACGTACAAACTGATTGGAGAGACACCATGGACCCTTACTACAACCTTGTTAAATAGAGGCCAACCTATTTTACCTCCGAATAGATACCTTATTATAGTGCAAGGGGTTGCAGAATTTCCCCCCAAGATTCCCAACATATGTGTCCCACAGTATTTGTGTAGTGAAAGAGATCTTCACTCCACGACATCAATACCTGGAAACGGCAAAAACATGGGCACCTACATCGTGGACCTTCATGTCCTAGTAGCATGACAATTGCTATGTGAGCTAACAGACATTCAAGCATTGGGCCTATAACATTATATTCTAAAGCCAATTTGACCTAGATTAATCTGATTGTTCATTGTTGAGACCTCGTTATAACCTTGCAACTTGAAAAAGTTGTAGAACATACACAATTTCAGTCTTCATTTTTTCAAAACACAGTGTCTGTTGTGCTTGTTCCTTTGATCAATTTTTGAAAACACAAAACAAAACATTCAAAACTGTCAAAATGAGTCAAAACATGTTAAAGTCTAGGGTTGTCAAAGTCAACTATCTTGCAAATCAGAAGCATTGTGTGATAAACTACCACAATCGACCAGTCAGTTTACCGCAATCGGTGAAATTATACCACATTTGACCAGATATACTATATTCCTATTCTGACTTAAAACCTTGAAAGAATTCTTCATTTGGTGTCCAAAACTAGTTTCTATCCCAGGAAAATGCAAAGAACATTGTGTGAATCTCTAAACATTAAAGATTACCCTTTCTCTGTAAAGCACGATTATTGTCAAAAACATTGTTAGTTCGAAAGCTCAGACTCAAAATATCTTGA
>MU226188.1:3702864-3722602 GCA_018584345.1 Thuja plicata
TCTTGAACCTGCTGGGTAAGGTGCTCCACCTCTAAGGGATCATCATCCATACCTCCCATCGCCACATCTATGTCACCCTCCTCTGTCCTGTCCCCTAGCCCCTCACCTCCTCTCCATCTCAGCACCACTAAATCATCACCACTCTCAGAGCTCTCCCCAGTGCTACTCCTACTGCTGCCACTCTCCCCTAAAGACCTGGTCTCAGCACTCTGCTCGTTAAGAGCCTCCACGTCTATATCCACAAGCTCAATATCCACATCCTCAATCATAACCCTATCCTCCTCCCTGGGATCCAAAACTGTTGCGGTACATCTGCGCACCCTCTGAATTAACTGGGGTGCCTCCTCCTCCAAATCCTCCTCATACTCCAAGATGGCATCCAACCCAACTGTAGACTGACCACCACTCCGGCCACCTCCCATCCTAACTCCACCTCCAGCACCCCTGGGACCAGGATCATCCCCTCCATCATCACCTCTCCCTCGTCCTCCATCCCTCCCACCATCCCTCCTGCCTCTCCCCTATCCACCATCTCGNCCCTCCCTCCCCGTCCACCACCCCTCCCTCTGTCATGGCCTCCCCTACCGCACCGTACCCATCAAGCCCTCCTCATGATAGTTATGGGAACAAGATGCAAAACATCTGTCAAGGAAATAGGACGATGCTGTAACCAGTATGCATCAAATTGTGGTGTAGTGCCTGCAAAAGGAAAATCAACTATCAGTATCAGAGCAGATCAAGACATATAAAACCATTACAGGATATGAGCATAATCAGAGAGAAAAAAGGAAGTACATAAACATAACAGAAGCAAGATAAACCTGGATCCACAGTGGCAGAACGCTAGGTCCATGAAATAGGAAGCAACCCTAAGAACTCCGTGTGAATAGTATCCAGTGACACTACGGCTCCCCAAACATGAGCATCCCTAGACCTCTGAGAAAAATAGGCATATGAGTCTGACACATCCTACTGCTCTCCAAACTATCATAACACCCTGTCAGTGTTATGAAAATCGATCATATGAATATGATCACTCACACGGCCAATCAAGTACCTCCGTTGTCGACAAAAGGGGACATGGATGTCCTCTCCATCCCAAATAGGACAATCTCTGTAAGGTCTCCAGATAAAGTATGGAATCATATCTAGCTACTGTCGCCAATATGAAAGATGACCCATATGGGTCTGAACAATCACACCATCATACATATATACATACGGCCTATCGACTAGGAGAGTACAGGCACCAACAGGACGACAGACAACTATATGCTCCCATGCCCAAATCTGTAATAAAGTAGGACCACAACCAAGTGAGTTACCATCAAGGTAAGCCACATACAACATATGGAAATGCATGTGCACAACATGCATGGGCCCCAAGCAAAGATGGTATGGTCTTGGACCATACTCTGAAGGACGCTACCAAACCCAACAGAAAAGCCACGCTGACGCCGATCAGGGCATAGGATCCCACAAATTAAACTACCCAACAGTGTGGATAGTCTATCTAGGCCTAATCTGAATCTCAACCAAGGAATATCATTACCTTCTGCAAGCCCGAGCTGATCCCGGGGCAGTGCAGAAAGCTCAGTCAAAGCAATAATACCAGGGCGTGTGGAATACTCCACCAGCTCACCCTGGATAGGCAGTTGGAGGATGCGATACACATCCTCCAAGGTCACGGTGCACTCCCTTGTGGGAAACCAGAAAGTGCACATCTCAGAGTGCCACCGCTCTACAAGAGCAGAGATCAGACCCCTGTTGGTCACGATCTCGGGCATGTAACAT
Organism: Thuja plicata; assembly: GCA_018584345.1. Classification (NCBI taxonomy): domain Eukaryota; kingdom Viridiplantae; phylum Streptophyta; class Pinopsida; order Cupressales; family Cupressaceae; genus Thuja; species Thuja plicata. The sequence goes on from MU226188.1 coordinate 3,704,659, forward strand.
ATCCAGTATAATCCCAGAGCATGTAGTATTGACCTCTCGTCCTCAGTCAGCTGGAATCTATATACAAGTCCCATCAGTCTAGACTCCCAACAGCGCAAGATACGCCTAGCGAACTGCACATAAAGTGAAATACAGAAAATTATCAGTTTTAGTCATTGAGGAAAGTAATAGAAGCTAAAAGAAGCCAATAACTGACAAAGACATCAGGCAGACAGTGTTAAAAAATCGATTGCGGTAATACACACAGTCAATTGCGGTACTTTTATGTGATTGCAACAACTAAACTGCAAGTGCAGCAGACAAACTACAATTGTGGCATTTTATACATGCAAATGCGGCATAAAACTGGCAATTGCGACATTTAAACTGCAATTGCGGCAAAACCGCAGTCGATTGCGACAAACAGATAAATTTTTCAAAAAGGTACAAATTTTTAAAGCCAAAAATAATGCAATTAACGACACACAAAACAAGAAAACTCACCGAATGTCCAGAGCTAGGTGGTTGACGGTACGAACGGACTCGATCAGAAATGTGTACAACACCAGGAAGCCCCGCCATCGCTCAAAAACAAGAGGAAATAAAGCAGAAATCAAAAAGAAAAACTCACCAATGATCCAGAGCTCAAAATCACAAAGTGACAAATGAAGAGCTCTCTTAGCTACTTATAGGGGTTCCGGAAAACCCTAATTTCACCCAGGAGCTCTGAAATTTCTTCCCGGTCCCCGGAAACTTCGAAGGTCAATTACAGGGGCATTTTCAGGTATTTTTCAAATCCGTCAGCTACCCAATTTCACAAATTGTAGTTTCAACAAATTAACGCTCGTCTCGCGACTTTTCGCTCAAATTTGTTGAGTGGGCATAAATACACCTACTAAAGGTCGGGGCAAGCTAGGGAAAAATCAAAAAATCTTTGACACACTGTGACAAGTCACATCGCATCAAAGAGGGACAAATGTAGACACCCTAAAATGGACAGGCTTGCGACTTTACATTAAAAACACTAATTTTCATTTATTAATTAATGGTTTTTTAATCATTAATTAATCATCTATTTTCTTCTAAATTCATTCCCCAAATCATTTAATCAAATTCCCAAAATTAATTAAATAATTAATTTTATTTAATTAATTAGCTTTGATTGATTAATTATCATTAAATTAATTAATTAAACTCAATTTCCTATAGTTTAAATTCAAATATTTAAACTTACTAATTAAATTCTTCCAATTGAATTAATTTAATTTCATCAAATAAATCAATTCTTAATAAAAAAGAATTCAATTATCTCACATGTTGAAAACAATTATTAAATAAATGAATTAAATATTCATTTATCTTCAAAGAGATAACTCCAATTAGATCACATGGGTTACTTCACCCATCTCTCCAGTCCACATGGGTAACCTCATCCACCTCTTCAGTTCAAAAAGGCAACTCATAATTAGCTCTTCAGTTAACCAAACTCTATATCCTCTTTACCAAATAAAGAGGTGGAGTTTACTGAGGACCTCTCCTGTTCCTTTTGATCTCAACCGTTCATATCATCACCAATTCCTATATAATAAACCCTTTATAACCATTTGAAGGGTCCAGGATTTCAAGCTCTCGTGCGCCATTACTCCATCTATTTAGTTCTAGCATTCAAGCCATCTTGCGATCACACACACACATTTCAATTATCAAATTCTCAACGCTTCTCAAGTCATAGACACTGCCTCGCCAATACTGAGCATCAAGAACAACGTTTCAGAAGGAGTAGAGAGAAATAATAGAAGCTTCAAGCATCATGGGGTTTGCATTTATTTGTCTTCCTTTATCTTGCTTGTACATTTTATTGATCACGTTTCTAGTATTCGTTTAGTAGTCATTTTATACTTGATTTGCATTCATTTGTGAAACCTTTGCTACTAACCCTCGCCTTTGGAAAGCTTTGGGAATCGAAAGAGAGGTGTACAGTAATCAACATATATATTAATAAATATCAGTGTGTCGAGATACAAAAATGGATACCACTCAGAGTATATCAATGACATCACTTCAAAAATGGTACATGATACAATATGGTATCAACATGTGCTACCCCCACCCTTGCCAGGAGGTGGACGAGGGGGTGGCATATCAGAAGCTGGTCTCTAGGATGAACCATGAGCTCCAATACCACTGCTCTGTGATCGCTGGGCCCTACTCGATCTCTGGGAAGCTGTGTAACTGGGCACTCTCTGCTCTGCAGGAACTACACCCTCATAATGACACCTCTAGTACTCGATCTCTCTCTAGGCATCACGTCCAGATCTATAGTATCGATCAAGGACACCTTAGTGAGAGGCATCCTGTACACTGTCAATAAATGACCGAACCTCTGCTCAAGCCTATCTCTCTCTAGACTTGGCCACTGTAACCCGAGCCTCCAATGCTATAGCACGAGCATCAGCAGAAGCAAGCCTGGCCTGAAGATCTTGTACCTGCTGGGTGAGCTGCTCCAAATTTGAGGGATCTACCTCCATACCTCCCATAGCCATGTCCATCTCCCCCTCCTCAGCCCTGTCCCTTAAACCCTCATCTCCCCTCCCCCTCACCACCCAGGAATCATCATCACTCTCTGAACTCTCCCTAGTACCGCTGCCAGTACTGCAGCTATTAGTCGAGGACCTGGTATCTGCACTCTACTCATCTAGAGCCTCCACATCTATATCACCAATCTCAACATCCACATCCTCAATCACTATGATGTCCTCCTCTCTCAGAGCCAAAACAACACTAGTCCGCCGACGTACTCTCCGCACCAACTGGGGTGCCTCCTCCTCCATCACCTCCTCATCCTCTAAGATAGTGCTCAAACCAACCCTAGCAGCACTGTATCGACCACCACTCCATCCACCTTTGGTCCTCACTCCACCACCAGCACCCCCTGGACCGGGATCGTCTCCCCCATCATCTCCCCTCCCCTACCACCATCTCTCCGACTGTCCCATCCACCATCTCGGCCTCCACCCCTCCCTCCATTACGTCCACCATCCCTCCCTCCATCCTGACCTCCCCTGCCTGATTGTACCCGCCGGGCCCTCCTCATAATAGTCCTAGCAACAGGACAAGAGACATCTGTCAATGCAACTGGCCGGGCCTGCACCCAATGAGCATCATACTATGGTGTGGTGCCTGCAAAAGATCAAATTCAAGTATTAGTACCACAACAAAGCAAGACAAGGGTATAACAAAGCAGATAACCAAGTATCGAAAAGCATAAATGAAATGACATAAACAATTGGAAAACAAGACAAACCTGCATCTACAGTAGCCAAACACCATGTCCATGCAACAGGAAGTAAACCTACAAATTTAGTACAAGCGGCATCTTGACCTACGAGCAAAGTAAACGTATGAATCAGACACATCCTGTTGCTCACCAAAATGATGCAACACCCTATCGGTGTTGTGAAAGTCAATCATATGCACACGGTCTGTCACATGACCAATCAAGTATCTCTGCTGACGACAAAAGGGAAGATGGATGTCCTCTTTATCCCAGATAGGGAAATCTCTATAAGGCCTCCAAATGAAGTAAGGAATCATGTCTAACTGCTGCTGCTAGTATGTCAAATTCCCCATGTGAGTCTGAACGATAGCTCCATCATACATATAAACATATGGCCTTTCGGTAGGAAGATCACGTGTACCAACAGGGTGGCAAACAACTATGTGCTCCCATGTCCATATCTGAAGCTGAGTCGCACAATAGTCAAACGAATTACCATTAAGGTAAGCCACATAGAACATATGAAAGTGCATATGTGCCAACATGCATACACATTTTGATCTCGAACCATACTCTACAAAATAGAACCAAAGCCGACAGAAAATCCGTGCTGGCGACGATCAGGGCATAAGATGCCACATATCAAAATACCTAGCAAATTACTCAACCTATCAAGGCCCAAACCAAATCGGGACCATGGAATATCATATGCAACTGGCAAACCAAGCTGATATCAAGGCAATCCAGATAGCTCAGTCAAAGCAATGATGCCAGGTCGGGTAGCATACTCTACAAGTGCACCCTGGATCGACAATTGAAGGATGCGATACACATTGTCCAAGGTAACAATACACTCACCAATGGGTAACTAGAAAGTGCATGTCTTAGAATCCCATCGCTCTACAAGAGCTGAGATCAGACCCCTGTTGGTCGTGATCTCACAAATCCAGTACAAGCCTAAGGCCCTAAGTACTGACCTCTCATCCTCCAAGAGTTGGAACCTATAAACAAAACTTGTCGGTCTCGACTCTCGACAACGCAAAATCCACCTGGTGAACTGCACATAGAAATAAATCAGGAAAATATCAGTAGTAGTCATACAGGAAAGTATCAAAAGCCAGAAAATACAGATATCAAACAAGGAAATTAGGCAGACAGTTCTAAAAAAGCGATTGCGGTAATAAAACCTACAAAAACAATACACTTATGCGATTGCAAAATATTTCAATCAAATGCGGCACATAAACATCAATTGCGGCATACAAACTACTCAAGTGTGACACACTTATCATTTGCAGCACTAAGCCTGCAATTGTGGCATTTAAACCTCAATTGCGGCAAAACCGCAGTCGATTGCTGCACAACAGGTAGAAATATAGAAAAGTACAAATTTTAAAAGCAATAAATGAAGGTATTAATGACATGGAAAGCAATAAAAATCACTAGACGTCCTACGCCAGCTAGTCTCTGATAGGTCCAGACTCGGTCGGATATGTGTGTCACACCAAGAAGGCCCGCCATTGCAACAAAATAGGAGAAAAAAGCAGAGAAAAGTAAAGCAAAACTCACCAAGATATCAAGAGCTCCAAGATCACAATGTGACAAATGAATGGCCCTCTTGGCTACTTATAGGGATTTTTAGAAACCCTAATTTCACAAGGAGGTCCAATTTTTCTTCCCGGTCCCCGGAAACTTCCACACTCAATATCAGGGGCAATATAAGGCATTTTTCAAATCAGCCAGCTACCCAGATCTAAAAATTGCGGTTTCAACAAATTAACGCTTATGTCGCGACTTTTTGTTCAAATTTGTTGAGGGGGCATAAATACACCTACTATCGCTGGGGCAGAATCAAAATCAAAGAATCTTTGACACACTGTGACAAGTCACATTGCATCAAAGATTGGCAAATGTAGACACCCAAAAATGGACAGGCTTGCAACTTTACATTAAAAACACTAATTTTCATCTATTAATTAATAGTTTTTAATAATTAATTAATCATCTATTTTCCTCTAAATTCATTTCCCAAATCATCTAATCAAATTTCCAAAATTAATTAAATAATTAATTTTATTTAATTAATTAACCTTAATTGATTAATTATCATTAATTAATTAATTAATTAAACTCAATATCCTATAGTTTAAATTCAAATATTCAAACTTACTAATTAAATTCTTCCAGTTAAATTAATTTAATTTCATCAATTAAAGCAATTCTAAATAAAAAAGAATTCAATTGTCTCACATGTTGAAAACTTTAATTAAATATTCATTTATCTTCAAAGAGATAACTCCAATCAGATCACATGGGTTACTCCACCCATCTCTCCAGTCCACATGGGTAACTTCACCCACCTCTCTAGTCCACATGGGTAACTTCACCCACCTCTTCAGTTCAAAAGGGTAACTCACCATTAGCTCTTTAGTCAACCAAACTCTATCTCCTCTTTACCAAATGAAGAGGTGGAGTTTACTGATGGCTTCTCTAGTTCTTTTTGATCTCTACCGTTCATCTCCCTATCTCTGGGATTGATCTCAACCATTTATTTCATCCTCAATTCCTATATAATAAACCCTTCAGAACCATTTGAAGGATCCATGATTTCAAGCTCTTGTGCGCCATTACTATGTCAATTTGGCTCTAGCATTCAAGCCATCTTGCAATCAGACACACATTTCAATTAGAAAATTATCGACGCTTCTCAAGTCATAGCCCATAAAAGACGCTGCACACACCAATACTGAGCATCAAAAACATCGTTTCAGAAGGAGTAGAGAGAGAATATAAACTTCAAGCACTTTGGGGTTTGCATTCATTTGTTTTCCTTTGTTTGCTTGTACATTTTATTGGTTATGCTTCAAGTTATTCGTTTTAGTAGTATTTGTGTATTGGATTTATATCATTTGTAAAACCTTTGCTACTAACCCTTACCTTTGGAAAGCTTGGGAACCACGAATCACAAAAAGAGGCGTACAGTACTCTATGTTTCAAAGAAAAATATAGAATGAATAAATTTTGTCATCAAACAGGGACATGGGGAATCAGTCAATCTGCTTAAGGAATTAATAGAGCTTACAGACACTATGCAAAAGGAATTGAAGTGCATTGACATCCAGTTCATGAGGGATTTCAGAAAAACAATAGAGGAAGCCGACAATATAATCAAGGCTTTTAAAGAGAAGATAAAATGCATCAAAGAGACAAAATATTTAACAATTAATGACTTCTCCAAAGTGGCAAGGATCTAATCAATGTTGATCATTTGTTTGGATAACTTAGAGACACATGAAAATAAGGTAATCCAAGTAGGAAAAGATAAGGAAGTTTAGAAACAACGAATCATACACATTGGTCTACCACATTATTAGGTCATCCTCAACTTCTCAGTTGCACACCTTGAGTGGAGGAAGATATGTGGTGCCTCGTCCGTGCAAAACCAGCCAGTGGATTCCTGAACATTATCCCAGCCTTAATCATGTCGCAGATTAATAGCCCTCATGTATGGGATTTTTTGTTTTTACCTATTTTGGTTTCCTTTAGTTAGTTTAAATAGAAAATGGTTTTCTCTAACTCCAAGGGAGAGTCATCTTGAGTTTGGTTTTCAAAAACTATTGGCCTGGTGGCTATAAGTATTGTTAATGAAGACTTTTGAAGGGTCGGAACAATTGATAAAGGATACCTAATTTTGATTTAATATTTGTAAGGATTTAAAAGTATGTTTTGGTTTTTATTTGTGAATAAAAAAGGATTTGTTGTTGTTTTAGATTTGTGAGTTTGAAATATGTTGAATGGATCTTTGTTGGGATTAATTCTTATGTTACAATATTTATTTACTTCTTTATAATCTAATCATATGCATATGTAAATGACATTGATATATAAGTTTGTTTGGCAATAGTTACTAGAATCAATACAAAGTCTGTGAGCTTTTCCCAATCAGTGATAATTAGATTGCATTCATGTCGTATTGATGAGTGGATGTTAAATACCTTTCTTACTTTCTGGTAAAAAGTATCTCCAGAATTATTGATATTCGATCAATTCCATGAAAACCATATAGGGAGTTGTATCTTTAATACATAGAGTAAACTATGAGTAGTTCACCCAACTATTGGTTCAGTTTGATTCTTGCTTAAGTGGGTAATAGAGTCATTGTTTCATTGAAATTTATCAAGGAAAAATCTGTTAACGAATAGATTTTTGGCGACTCTACTGGGCATCTGAGATAATATTATTTAATGAGAGCCAAACACCTTGGCATGGGATACAATGGTATTGCCCCATGAAAATATATTTCATGTGTTACAACCTAATTTGGGATTTATTGACTAGTAGGAAGATATCTATAGACACCCTAAAATGGACATACTTGCGACCTTACGTTACAAACACTAATTTTAATATACTAATTAATGGTTTTTAATCATTAATTAATCATCTATTTTCTTCTAATTTCATTCTCCGAATCATCTAATCAAATCCCCAAAATTAATTAAATAATTAATTTTATTTAATTAATTAACCTTAATTAATTAATCTTCATTAATTAATTAAATTCAATTTCCTAAAGTTTAAATTTAAATATTTAAACTTATTAATTAATTCTTCTAATTAAATTAATTTAATTTCATTCAATATTTCAATTCTAAACCAAAAAGAATTCAATTATCTCACATGTTGAATACTTTAATTAAAAAAATGAATTATATATTCAATTAAATCCTTTCTTTAGTTTAAAAAAGATAACTCTTGATCAGATCTCTGATTGCATGAATTACTCCACCTACCTCTTCAATTCAAAAAATGTAACTCCAAATTACCTCTTCAGTTCAAAAGGTAACTCATAATCAGTTGTCCAGTTAACCAAACTTTATCTCCTCTCTCCAAGTTGAGGAGGTGGAGTTTACTGATGGCTTCTCCAGTTCCCTTTGATATCAACCATTCATTCTCCAATCTCTGGGATTGATCTCAACCGCTCATATCATTTCCATATTTTGTATAATCAACCCTTCATAACCATTTGAAGGATCCAAGATTTCAAGATTTCATGCGCCCTTACTGTGTCAAATTGGTTCAAGCATCAAGCCTTCTTGTGATCATAGTTACAAGATTTCAAGCTTTCATGCGCCATTACTATTCTAGATTGGTTCAAGCATCAAGCCTTCTTGCGATCACACATTCAATATCATATTCTCGATGCTCCCAAGTTATAGACGCTGCCGATATAAATACTGAACACAACACACAGAACATTTCAAAAGAAGTAGAGAGAGACAATAGAAGATTCAAGCTTTGTTGGTTTGCATTCATTTTTATTCGTCCTTGATTGCTTTTCATTTTATTGTTCGTAGTTTCATTCTTAGTAATAATTGATTAATCTTTCCCCCATTGCAAATTAGTGCTACTAACCCCCTCGTTAACTCAAGATTATGGAACAGGGTTGAGTCTACACATTTTGGTGAACCCGAAATGAATCAAACAACCCAAATATCACTTGCATACGACATACATGACTTTTTGGCCTCAGTCGTACGACTGCAGATTTTCCTTTTTATGTTTTTTTTTTTTGATATAATTGTAATTTTGCAATCACAGGTATTTTGCAATAATTGACAAAAATCTACCATAATCGACTGGTTTAATGCCACAACCAATTTGAGGGTTTCACAATTCTTTTATATCGTTATCCAACTCTCTATTTTCTTGCACTGTGCCACAATTGACCGATCTGTGCCGCAATTGATATCATTCTTCCGTAATCGAGCAAAGTTTACCACAATTGACCCATCCGTAATGCAATCACCAGCATCTTGCCACAACAGAAAGTGCTTTACCGCAGTCGGGAAGATTTAGTTGCATCTTACAGAACTTTTCCGTTGTTGCCAGAAATTTGCCACAATCAACATATGCACTGTATATTTGATTGAAATTCACTATTTTTCTAATAAAATCTGATTGTTTTCTTGATTTATGTGCAAGATTGACCAATGAATAATGGCGAAGAGGATAATCAGACGCATCCTGGGTGCTAGATCACTGAGAGCTTCCATAAGAAGGACCGCTAACTACAACACGCAACAAAGAGCCATCTTGGTAATCACAATAGAAGATCAAAGCGAAGCTTACAATAGGTATCTTGATTCTATCAAATGTTTCACAACAAAGTACAAGGTTACCATTATCCTTAACAATCTTAACAATCCTAAAGTTTCTGGATATTCTTCAATTGTTGATTAGAGGTTTTCGGTACTAATCATTGTTTTGACAACTTGTGGCGAGGAAAAAGTTAACAAAGAAACCTAAAATTCATTCATTTGTATTTTTGGTACTTAAAACAAACATTTTATGCAAACATCTTGAACCTCATTTTCCAATTTGGTGCTTAAAATTGACATGGTGGTTAAGAATTGAACAAAGGTAAACAAATCTTTCAATTTGGTGCATTAAAATTGAACAAGAAAATCATCACCTTCTTTGGGCTTTAAAATTGAACACTTATGCTTGTATCAGTGATTAGCTTAGTTCACAATAGGAATTTTGGTGTTTAATCGATTAACCTTGTGTCTTGAGTCATTGGTGTGCTTGCACAAATATGTTAGATTACAAACCTTTATACTTTTTTAGAAAGGCATGTCTGGGGAATGCAATTCTTCCTCAGGGAACGACCTTAAACCAGTAGTCCTTCTGATCGGTATATAAACAAGACACAAACAAAAGTTATGTTTTATATCTAGCCAAGCTCGGGCAAGGTGTGTTGATGATAGCCTAGATCGAGTGAATATCCCTAAGTAGCCAACATGGTTAACTAGGCTCTTAAGTGAGTCATACATGTACAAACTGAATGGATAGATGCCACAGACCGTACTACAACCTTGTTAATATAGAGTCCAACCCGATGCACCTCCAAACAAATACCTTATTATAGTGCAAGGGGTTGCAGAATTTCCCCCCAAGATTCCCAACATATGTGTTCCAAGATATTGTGGTAGTGAAAGAGATCTTCATTACCACGACAACAATATTTGGCAATGACAAAAACACGGGCACCTACGTCATGGACCTTCGTGTCCTAGTAGTGTGACACTTGCTGTGTGAGCTAATGAACATTCAAGCATTAGGCCTATAACATGTATCTTGAATCCAACTTTGACCTAGATTAATCTATTTGTCCTTGTCTCAAAACCCATGCTAGATTACAAAATACTTTGTCTATTATGATTACTCTATAATCAGTTTCCAAAGATGCAAAACCAACATAAAAAATTTTCAAAACAAGTCCAACATGTTCGAGGTCTAGGCTGTCAACATAAAAATTATTCTGCAATAAGAATACTTGTTCCAGAAATCAATTTTATCAGACATATACACCCTTTGAGATCTTTTTTTTCAGACTGTCTCCTTTTTCCGTAATTTCTGACATCTTGTTGCAGTTGATGAAATCTTTCCTTAATCGACTTGTTTATTGCTGCACTTGAGCCTTTAATTACTGCAATCAGTGATTTACCGCAGTTGACCTATCACTTTACTACAATCGGTGGAAGTTTTTTGTACTTGACTAGGAGCTCTAAACAACTGTATTCTTGCTTAAAACCTTGGAAAGATTCCCCATTTTTTGTAAAAGATCAGTGTCTACATCTGAGAAAAACATGAAGAATATTGTGTGAATCTCTAAACAGTAAAGATCATCCATTCTTTGAAAGCATGATTATTGTCTAAAACATCGTTAGTTCAAAAGTTCATACTCAATTATCTTGATCCTGTTATCTCAAATCAGCAATCTCTATCAGTGACTTTGTCCAAGGCAATAGTCAGAATCCATATCTTATATCACCAAGTTTTTTGAGATCAAGAGAAATCTAAATCTATCCCTAGAATTACCCTCGTCCAAACATAACTTGGACTCTCCTAGAAAGGTTATCATTTTTTATTTTCTTTATACAACACTATGTCTTATACACCCTATCGAGGACCTTTCACTAGGTTGAAGGCTAGGAAACAACCCAATGAGTCTTACATTAACCAGTTTCCCCTGTGGGGACAAGAGCGAGAGGATGACCCTTTCAAAAATAGTAGTCCTACTCTTTACATTAAGAATCACCCTAGACCAACATTGTTCCAAGATACCACAGAGGAGGATCTCAAATACATAGAGCAATACGCCTACTTAGCACAAGTAGTTGATGTTGTGGTAGAGAGAAACCCTAAAAGGTTTTTAGCCATGTTGATTAAGAAGGGAGTCAAAATCCCCGCTGAATTCAATGTGTCAATAGTATGGCTAGAGAACCCTCTATCAATCCAAAACACAACTCTACCATCTCAAATAGAACCTATGATATCCCAAGTCTTTCCATCATACACAACAGTGACATCAGTGCAGACTGTGTCAAACCAGAATAGTGCTACAAATAAAACTAGCACATCGTCCACACTAAGCATGACAAGCTCCCAAAAAATTACACCCTTGGTCACTAGTGTATCTCAAGCCTCAGCCTCATGTCCTTTTACATCGAACTCTCATGCTATGTCCTCAATTTTGCAAACAAACATCAACCTATTTGCGATTGTTCTGATACTACAGTTAGTCTCTGCTAGCCTTGGGGTCAATACCTCACTCCCATAGGGATCAGTCTTTGTGGGTCTAACATTCAGTCAACATACACCCAAGGCTACACCTTTGTTCCTACAGGGATTACCACAAACACAACCCCAACAACCCCAAAAAACAAAAAAACCACAACCCCAACAGCCCCAACAACCACAACAACCCCAACAACAACAACAACAACAACAATCATGGACCAATCAAATGCCCTGGAATCAGAATCACACATTGGGAAACCAATATCAAGTCCCAAGGACTAAATCATATATCCCAACTCAAGGGACACAGAGGCACAACCTCATACCTACAATGACACAGAGGTACAATGCCACCAATATTCCTCAATCTTAGACAAACATGTCAATCCAACAAGTGCAAAGTCTACAAACTCAAATGATGGACATGCATAATTAGGGGTAAACTAAGTCCTACACCGCAAAGGATTTTTAGCGACACCCCTCTGATCATTCATTGCACATGTCTCCGTTTCCCACTCATTTCTTGGTACCCAAGTTTTACAAATAAAGAGGCAACACCAACCCTGTAGAACATATCAAAAAGTTCTTTTCAAGTTGCATTGAGGTGCAACATGATGAAACATACCTAATGCGACTGTTCCCACAAACTCTAGCCAGACCAGCAATGGAATGGTTCTCACACTTACCTAATGGCATTTTGTCTTAGGGAGATTTGGCCAAAAAATGCATTTCTCACTTCCATCACAATATCGAATGCAATGTCAACATCAAGGACCTCTGCGACATTAAACAGAAACATGGAGAATCCTTTGTGAAATTACTACAAAGGTGGAGGAACACTACAAATAGAATAACATATGACATGCCTAAACAAGATCTCATAGTCATGTTCGTCGATAATCTGATCCCAGATATGTCATTTACCATAGAATTGTAGCTAGCTCCTAACTTCAAGGAAATCATTGAATGAGGAGTTTGCTGTGAGTAAAACCTGGTCAAAAGAGGCATCCTTGCAAACCCTACTCAGACAAACACAAACAAAACTGCAACAAATAAAGCCAAGTGGTGGAACAAGACCAAAAATGTCACCCATGATGGTGTCATTGATTTAAAGACGGTCAACTATGCTCAACCAAAGGTGTCTCTACAAGGAACACCTATGGAAAACCAAAAACCCATGGTGCCCACTCAAAAAGTGTACAATAAGAACCAATCACCCCCTTTTCAAGTAGCAACCGTGTCCAACAATCAAACCCCCGCACAATGCCCACAACAGTTTTCATTTCCTAAATGAGACTACACACCATTGGGAGAGTTGATAGAGTCAGCCTTAAGAAAGGTGATACAATCCAATACTATCACTCTACCTGAAATCAGAGAATACTAACATGGTGTTGTAAAACCAAAGTGGTACAATGAAAATGACTTTTTGCAAATTTCATCGGGTAAAAGGAAACAAGACCCGAAACTGCTATGGACTGAAGGACGCCATTCAAGATCTGATTGAAATGGGGGTTATTGATGTGGAAAAAACCCAAACCAAGGGTACAACAATCATACAATATTCAATGAAACATTCCATGATCACAACAAAGGAAAATCCTTGGGGTCTTGCAGATAGCCAAAACAAACCAATTACACCTATGCTAATAGTGAAAACACCATCAACTGCATCAATCCCTCAGATAGCCATGTGGCCATTATTAATATTAGAGGCCCAAATGCTAAATGTGTTATCACCACACATCGTACCAAGGTTGTCTTACAAGGAGTTCCTTCCACATCTTCTATACCAGCTAATCTACCAACAACCTCCATTCCATAGACCAGTCTGGTGGATTAGCTAAAGTGCACACCTGCCTAGATATCCATGTTCAATCTTTTGCACATATCCCCACAACACAAGTAAGCTCTCGACCAAGCACTCCAAAATGCAGTTGTCCCAAGGGACATAACTCTGGAAAGCTTCCAAACCATGGTGAACCACATAGATTCCAACAAGAATGCAACCTTTATAGACCATGATGTGCCTCTGCATAAGCCTCTGCATAACAATCCCTTGCACCTGCTCATCCAAGTTCACAAACACACGATTCGTAGGGTCCTCATTGATGATGGAGCTTAATTAAACATATGTAATTTGAAAGTAATTAAAAAATTGGGCTATTCTGAATCCAGCATTGATGTCATGAGGAGAATTAATATCAGAGCCTATGATGAAGAAGAAAGGTCTTCCAAAAGCATCATCATCCTACCAGTCTGAAGAGGCCCAGTAGTTAAGAACACCCCATTCCAAATCCTAGAACTAGTGTTGGGATATAAAATGTTACTGGGAAGACCATGGATCCATGAGATGAAAGTTGTACCCTCTACCTATCATTACTGCATCAAGTTCACATACTAGGGGGCATAAATAATCATTGAGAGAGATCCCAACCCGTTCCAATACCGCAAGACCATCAGAAGAAGTACTGAAAATCAAGTACCTTCAAACCAGGAGGCAAGCATTCCTTCCACCTCAAATTCTATTCCCAAGGATGTAACAAGAAGGGCAGGGAATATATCCATTAAAAACAAAGGATGTGGTGAGTACAGCTATGAGAAAGCTTTTACCATCACCAACATGCCTCAAACCCAAAGATCATATGGCATGCCTCAACAAGTGACAACACTTGAAACCCCGTAACCTGTTCTATTTAGATGTTCACCCACTGCATTTGTCAAATGGGGGCACATTGTGGAGAGAACCCTTTTGATCCAGATATAAATACGTGGTTGTACCAAGACCCACAAGAAACACTTCAAGCACACATACCTGTGTCAACATATGGAGCCAGCTTCACAATGCTGCAAAAGTTTGGGTATGATGGTACGACTAGTCTGGGGGAAAGACAACAAGGTCTAATGGAACATTTTTACTGCCAACCCAAAGAAATAAGAGAGGGTTGGGCTATGGGAAAAATAGAACCAGTACTACCACTCGGGACATACCCATAAATCAAGAACAAGTTGCAGAGTTACACCGAGGGAAAAACCCAAAACATGCCTTAATCAACAATATACTCCACAGTTATTGCCATCTAAAGTGGAAACCCCTTATTCTTGATTAACCCTTAACCAATCTATCCAAGATGAAGGGGAAAGTTAGAAATCAAATAAGCATTCTAGTGCAACTAATTCCATGAATACAAGTGGAGATCCATCCACAATTCTGAACCAACTATCCTAGAGTATTCCCCTCAGTCAGTCAGTACTATACACCTTAAGGATATGTTTGACCAAATGACCATAGAGGACTAGCCATGTATTGATAACAATTCCATAGGTGGTGCATCCACATCACATTCCAAGTTTGTCAGCACTATCACCATAGTCCCATTTACCCAAGAAGAGTCATCCCCCAACGAGGAACTTTGTGTAGTACATCCTAAACTGATAGAATGGGATTAACAAGGACAACCTAACATCAATACCTTTGAAAATGATGAAGCCATCATAGAATTCATGGGAATTAGAGAAGGCATGCCATCAAGGGACCACAAAGAAGGCTTCTCTTTTGACCTTGACAAATCAACTTATTTTGGGGAGGAAGCTCCTCTTTCCAGTCAAAAAAGAAAAAGAAAAAGAAAAAAAGAACAGTCAATAAGTGAAAAATGCAAGGCACTTTCTGACTAAAAAATGACAAAAAAATAATAAAAGACGCATCTTCTAGTGAAAACCTCACTGAGGCGCTAGATGATGGAAAACAAGATCCCCTCCGCTCAACAGAGGAAAAGTCACCATTACTAGCTGAGGAAACATAAGAAGTCAACTTAGGTGATGAAAAGAACCCAAATAGTATCTATTTGGAAAAATCACTTACATCAGAAGAATGGGAGAAGTTCATTAGCTTCTTCAAACAAAGGCAAGTCAAATTTGCATGGTCTAGCTCTAACATGCCATGCCTAGATCTGGATCTAGTGTTACATCATCTACCATTGTTACCAAATGCCAAAGCTGTCAAGAAAAATTTGAGAAATATGCATCCACATGTCGCATTACTTGTCAAAGTAGAGCTTAAGAAAATGATAGATGTTGGATTCATATGACAAATCCCATACATAGATTGGATATCTAATCTAGTACCATTAACCAAGGATAACCGTCAGATCCACATTTGTACAGACTTCAGAGATCTAAACAAAGCTTGTCCCAAGGACGAATTTCCTTTACCAAATATCAACATGATTTTAAATCTCATAGAAGGACACCAGATGCTATCACTCATGGATGGCTTCTTAGGATATAACATAATAAGGATTGCACCAGAAGACCAACACAATACTGCATTTACATGTTCCTAGGGCACTTACTGCTAGAATGTAATGTCATTTGGCCTGAAAAATGTGAGAGTGACATATCAAAGGGCTATGACCACAATCTTCCATGATCTCATTCACAAAATGATGGAAGATTACGTCGATGACATACTCACCAATTCAATGCTTAAAGAGGATCACGTACAAGTATTGGGACCCATATTTGATAGAATGCAAGATTACAAAGTCTAACTAAACCCCAAAAAGTGTGCATTTGGGGTCACCACAAGAAAGCTTTTGGGATTCATTGTGTCACATCGAGGCATCGAGGTAGACCCAAAAAAATCAAAGGCCATCCTTGATATGCCACCACCGACCAATCTAAGGCAATTGATAAGTTTACAAGGAAGGCTTCAAGCTATAAGGCATTTCATCGCCCAATTAGCAGACAAGTGCCATCAATTCCAACATCTACTATACAAAGATGTGACATTCATATGGACAAAACAATTCAAGAAAGCATTCCAAACAGTCAAATATTATCTATTGAAGCCTCCTATATTGGTGCCACCCATTCAAGGCAGTCCACTACTCTTGTACATCTCGACAAGTGAGTCAGCACTAGGAGTGTTCTTGGCACAACGTGATGACCATTAAGGAAAGGAAAGAGTTTTCTACTATCTTAGCGAAACTTTGGTAGGCTACGAGCTCAATTACTCACCAATTGAAAAATCATGCCTCACAGTAGTCTTTGATTCCCAAAAGCTAAGACATTACATGTTGAGCCATCAAACCAACATAATAGCACACATTGATCCCTTGAAGTATTTAGTGAGAAAAGCAACACTAACAGGATGACTCGCTAAATGGGTGATGATCTTAAGAGAATTTGATTTAGAGTATGTAGAAATAAAATCTATCAAATGGAAAGTAATTATAGACCAACTAGCATAAGCACCCATACATGATCATCAGCCTATAGTGTTCAACTTTCTAGATGATTCCATTCTCACAGTACAACTAGCAGTAGATCTTTGGCAACTATTTTTTGATTGATCATGCATGAATCATGGTGAAGGAGCCATGATAGTACTCATTACTCCAAATAATGATGTGATCCCTAAGTATTTCCAACTCAAATTTCCATGCACAAACAATATAGCTGAGTATGAGGCACTAGTTATCAGAATAAAGACAACTATACAATGGAGAATCAAGAACCTCAAAGTCTATGGTGATTCATAATTGGTCATCAGCCAAGTAAACAATGACTATATGATAAAAGAAGAGAAGTTGATCCTGTAGACGTCCAAAATCGTCCTTATATTAATTTAATTAATATTACCATAACATTATAGTTAATTTTAATTAATTATACTTGTTATATTCTTCTATCTATTTAATTGAATTTATTTAATTAAATATGATTCATTCTCCTAAGTATTTGAATTTAATTTAAATACTATCCCTTTTAATGTATTAAATCTTATTTAATACATTATCCCTCATAATCCCCTTTAAATAAATTTTTAATTTATTTATTCCTCCACATGACCTAAATTCTACTAAACCACAATTAATCCAAATTAATTTGGATTAAGCTAATTTGAACCTAGATCCTACCCTACCTCACATCACTCTCACCAAATAAACCTATTCACTAATTAACTAAGGTTAATTAGGCTAATTTCTTGATTCCTACAACAATTAGTCTTAATTATTTGCTCACACATGTGTGAGCAAATTTCCAAAAATTTGACTTTCCACATAATTCCTTATTTGGTGCCAACAAGGTTTCTTACAC
>MU226188.1:3759130-3773767 GCA_018584345.1 Thuja plicata
CAACTTTATACTGCAGTACCAAAGTTTTGTGGGTACCATCCCCACCCCAGTTTTAATTTCTATTTGGAAGGTTTCTGGGTTACCAATCTTTGTGTTATGTGTTATGAATGATTACATTTTCATGGTTTCAGTAGATTAGATGAATGAATGGTTAAAGAATATAAAAGTGCAGAAATACTTTAAAGTTTTAAGTGTTACTGATTCACCCCTCCCCTCTCAGTAACTCTGTTAGTCCTGAATATTTCCAACAGGTACTGGAGGAGATTTTGGTTTCCACAACAAATTCACACATGTCCATTGTGAGATTAATCACAATGACATTTTTTATATACCGATTTGGAAGGGCTTGGCTTTAGCCGGTTACCGGTTGGGCAATCCACTCTCACTGACTCTATTAAAACACTCGGGAGGTAGCCACGCTAAAGGATTTGTATGAATTTATCTTTCACCCAAGATTAGTGAAGGTGAGGGGAGAGGATATGTCGATGTAATTCCTTGGGTTTACAAAACTAGAAGACTCTTCAAGTAGAATAAGAAAATGACAATAATATTTCTGGATTTCTGATTATCCCAAAAAGGCAAGAGCATAGTTTCTTGACATTATTTTCATCCCCAAAATATCAAACAAATGTTCATTTTAAGAAGTCTTGCATGTGGGTTCCTATTTTAAGAAATTAAAAAAAAGATGCAAGCACAATGTTTTGCATTCTATCGATCAAAGGCAACCTGCAAAACCAATTCGTGAGTAGTTTGTGTTTTATTCTTCTTGGATAACATTCTACAAATCACTGTTTGACTGTACGCAAAAGAAAATCACATGAAAATCAAAGCCAAAGATTAGTCCATATTATAAAAATCTGAAAATTAGAAAAAAGATCACATATTCAAAAATTAGACAGAAAATCACGCACTTTTAAAAAAAATTGCACTAAAAAATGTTACCGTATGAGCCCATACGAGGCTTTGGAAGCTGCAAAACAAAGGATTAGATAGGTACAGTTATGAAAACCTGCAATTTATGATAAGTATGTGACTAAAATCTAGAAACTAAGATAAACCCAGAAATATTCAGACAATTCTACCCAAAATAAAAAGAGATTGCACTCAATTTGGACTTAAAATGAGCAAGATATGATCGTCTAAAGTTAGACTGCAAATTAAAAAAACTCAATGGTGAAGGCTAAAGATTTTTCAAACCCTGCTGATGTCATCAACCTGTGAGTTTAAATTTGACAGTTTCCTAGCTGTCACAGAAGGTCATGCAGAATGATGGTTTGACGGTCGTGAAATTTAACATAGTGAAAAAAATTTGAATTTTTTTTTTGCAGTTTTATTTTTCAAAAATCTCCCTCGGGCTGCATGCAGAAAAATCCAAAATTTGCCTCGATTTCCATGCAACAGGTTGTACAACCTCTTTGGGCAAAATGTTTTTGCCACAGATTCAACTTTTGACAAGTATAGGCATGTTTACAGTCGTTTTCAACCGAAACGATGTTCCGGATGCAATGGTGCAGTCAGATTTGGCTCAAAAGGAGAGATTAAAAGAAGATGAGAGAATAATAGACAGAAGATAGAAGGAATTTTCAAACTTGCTTCACGCTAAAAAAAAGATGAAATGCATCATTTTACCTGTAAAATCAGAGTACAAACATGATCCAAGATTTTCAAAACTAATTCAAATGTGATGACAGTAATAGATGTTCTGCCCCACGGTGGGCGCCATAAATGTATGTGGTAAAATTGGTCTTGTTATTCAACCATACACTTCAACATAGTCCTTGTTCATCAGCCACATATAGAAGTGAATATGAGTTATTCATCTTGCATGCCTGTGTGATTCGACATATTGCCTTCTATCTAGATGGAGTTTCGAAATAGCTCTCAGAACGAGAGTCTCACAACCATAGATCGATCTAAGAATGAAGGATTTTTCTCCATGAATGCAATGCAAATGCAAGATTATTCTAAGAATTGAAAGATGCAAGATTAATCTAAGACATGATTTCAATGCAATTATTCTAAGAAATTGAAATTATTCTATTGCAAATGAAAGATTTTAACTAGAAATGAGATGATAAAATGTAGCAACAATTCAGTATTCTAACAATGCATATTTTCTCCAAGGGTTTTGAATGAGGAATGAGAGTTATTTTATAGACTCAGAGGTGATCAGAATAGAAATTTTCCTTCTTTGAAATAAAACAGATAGAAAAGTCAGTTTAAAATAGAAAGCTTTCTTTACAAGAAAACAATAAATTGTTTTCCCTTTGCTTTAACTTTTTTTTTTCTTTGATTTTAACTATTTTATTTATGATTTTAACTGTTTTCTTTCTCTTTAAAGCATAGTTAATTCAAAACTTCTATTTCTGAACAGGAGAGAAGATTTTTGAGAGAATATTTAATTAATTAAATAAATATGACCTCATAAATGTGTTTTTCTCAATTATCTGAATATTTAAATTCAATTATTGAAATGAGGATATTTATTTAAAAATTAAATATTATTTAATTCCTTTTTATGTGTTTTAGCTAAAAGGGGTGAATTTAATTTAATTAAAGTGCTAGGACTTTATAATTAAATTAATTCAATCATAGGGTTTGTTTAACCAATAGATATTTAGGAATTAAATATAATGTATGATTAATGGAGTTTTAGGATTTTCTGCATTTGACACTCAGGTCAAGTAGAGTCAGTTAGAACTCAAAATTGCCTAGTACAATAGGACTTTGATGATTCAGAAGAATGACAGATGCAAAAAAATTGGTTAGGGCTGCAAGATGCCAATTTTGGGGTGTTACACCTCTCATCCTCATCAAGCTAAAAATGATATACCAACCCGAAATGTTTGGACTCCTGGCAATGCATAATAGTCCTAGTGCACTGCAAAGAACACAAAAATCACTCATTAGTATCTGGATAGAAACATAATATCAACAATGTACATATACATGCATAGAAATCAATGATAGAATGATTGCGATAATCCTAAATCATTTGTAGCACTTTTATACCAATTGCAGCATGCAACCAGAAATTATGGCACTTTTCTCGCAATTGCAGTAATAAACACTGTCAATTGCGATACTTTTATCAATTGCAAAATGCAATCAACAATTGTGGCATTTAAACCACAATTGCGGCAAAATTGCAGACAATTGCGACACACATGCAAAATTTTCAAACAAGAAATAAATTTGAAATACAATAAATACAAGCATTAATTGCACAAGGACTAGGCTACTCACCAAACATCCTATGCTAGCTGGCCGACGAAAGGTTCAGACCTGATCAGAAATGTGTACAACACCCAGAAGGCCTGACATAGCTCACAAAAAATGCAGAAAGTAGAGAAAACTATAAACAAACTCACCAGATGATCAAGAGCTCCAAGAGTGCAATGTGACAAATGAATGGCTCTCCAAGCTATTTATAAGGGTTCTAGAAAAACCCTAATTCCTACATGACCTTCATTTTATCATCTCGGCCCCCCAAAACTTAAACAATTGATATTAGGAGCATATTGAAGTACTTTCACGGATAATAATATACCCAGATAATCATTTTGCAATGTCAACAAATTAACGCTCATGTCGCTACTTTTCACTTAAATTTGTTGAGGGGGCATAATACACCTGATATCACTAGGGCAAGCTGGGGTAGGATCAAAACATAGATTCTTTGACACAATGCGACAAGCTACAATGCATCAAAGAGGGGAAAATGTAGACACCCTAAAATGGACATAATTTTCAACTTGATTTCTGGTTTTGATTGTGTGTAATTTTTAGATGCTAAAAATTACACACAATCAAAACTAGAAATCAAGTTGAAAATTCTTATGGATTGTGGAAATTTGATCGATTTAATAGACATTCTTGCGATCTTATGTTACAAACATTAATTTTTATCTATTAATTAATGGTTTTTTAATCATTAATTAAGCATATATTTTCTTTTATTTTCATTCTTTGAATCATCTAATCAAATCTCCAAAATTAATTAAATAATTAATTTTAATTATTTAATTAATCTTAATTGATTAATCTTCATTAATTAATTAAATTCAATTTCCTAAATTTTAAATTTAAATATTTAAACTTATTAATTAATTCTTCTAATTAAATTAATTTCATTTAATAATTCAATTCTAAATCTAAAAAAAATTCAATTATCTCACATGTTGAATACTTAAATTACAAAGATGAATTAAATATTCAATTAAATCCTTTCTTTAGTTCAAAAAAGAGAACTCTTGATCAGATCTCTGACTGCATGAATTGCTCCACCTACCTCTTCAGTTCAAAAAAGGTAACTCCAGATTACCTCTTCAATTCAAAAGGTAACTCATAATCATTTGTTCAGTTAACCAAAATTTATCTCCTCTCTCCAAGTTGAGGAGGTGGAGTTTACTGATGGCTTCTCTAGTTCCCTTTGATATCAACCATTCATTCACCAATCTCTGGTATTGATCTCAACCGTTCACATCATTTCCATATTCTATATAATCAAACCTTCATAACCATTTCAAGGATCTAGGATTTCAAGATTTCATGCCCCCTTACTCTGTCAGATTGGTTCAAGCATCAAGCCTTCTTGTGATGATCATAGATCCAAGATTTCAATCTTTCATGCGCTATTACTCTGTCAGATTCATTCAAGCATCAAGCCTTCTTGTGATCACACATTCAATATCATATTCTCCATGCTCCCAAGTCATAGACGTTGTTGATACCAATACTGAGCACCACACACACAACATTTCAAAAGGAGTAGAGAGAGATAATAGAAGATTCGAGCTTTGTTGGTTTGCATTCGTTTGTATTCCTCCTTGATTGCTTGTCATTTTATTGTTTGTAGTTTTGTTCTTACTAGTAATTGATTAATCTTTCCCCCATAGCAAATCGGTGCTACTAATCCCCTCGTTAACTCAAGATTGTGGAACAAGACTGAGCCTACGACATTACATCTGCTATCACTAGGGCAGGGTCAAAATAGAGATTCTTTGACACAATGCAAAAAACCACAATGCATCAAAGATGGGTAAATGTAGACACCCTAAAATGGACATACTTGCAGAATTACATTACAAACACTAATTTTCATCTATTAATTAATAGTTTTTTAACCATTAATTAATCATCTATTTTCTTCTAATTTCATTCTCCGAATCATCTATAATTAAATCCCCAAAATTAACTAAATAATTAATTTTATTTAATTAATTAACCTTCATTAATTAATTGAATTCAATTTCCTAAAGTTTAAATTTAAATATTTAAACTTATCTTCTAATTAAATTGATTTCATTAAATTAATTCATTTTCATTCAATAATTCAATTCTAAACCAAAAAGAATTCAATTATCTTACATGTTGAATACTTTAATTACAAAAATGAGTTAAATATTGAATTAAATCCTTTCTTTAGTTTAAAAAAGAGAACTCTTGATCAGACCTCTGATTGCATAAATTAGTCCACCTACCTCTTTAGTTCAAAAAAAGGTAACTCCAAATTACCTCTTCAGTTCAAAAGGTAATTCATAACCAGCTCTTTAGTTAACCAAAATTTATCTCCTCTCTCCAAGTTGAGGAGGTGGAGTTTACTGATGGCTTCTCCAGTTCCCTTTGATCTCAACCGTTCATTCTCCAATCTCTGGGATTGATCTCAACTATTCATATCATTTCCATATTCTATATAATTGACCATTCATAACCATTTGAAGGATCTAATATTTCAAGCTTTCATGTTCCCTTACTCTGTCAGATTGGTTCAAGCATGAAGCCTTCTTGTGATCATAGATCCAGGATTTCAAGCTTTTGTGCACCATTACTCTTCCAGATTGGTTCAATCATCAAGCCTTCTTGCGATCACACATTCAATATCATATTCTCGATGCTCCCAAGTCATAGACGCTACCGATACCAATACTGAGCACCACACACACAGTGTTTCAGAAGGATTAGAGAGAGAGAGAGAGAGAGACAATATAATATTCAAGCTTTGTTGGTATGCATTCATTTGTATTCCTCCTTGATTGCTCGTCATTTTATTGTTCATAGTTTTGTTCGTAGTAGTAATTGATTAATCTTTCCCCCATTGCAAATTGGTGCTACTACCCCCTTGTTAACTTGAGATTGTGGAACAGGATTGAGCCTACACAATATTATTGGTCAATTGAATACATTAGCATGGTGTATGAGAACAAATCCAAAGGATTACAGAAGAGAAAGCTTGGTGTTAGATCAAGAAGAGGATTTAGCCACTAATTTGAGATTCATGTTGGAAAGGAAAAGAAGAAGACAAGAAAAGAATCAAGCCATAAACCAAGCCCTTAACCATGCTCTTCAAGCCCCACGACATCTAGAACATCCATCCAATCAGTAGAAATAACTACATTTCTTATTTGAACAAACTAGAGTTGAGAAGATATACTATATTTTTGGGACAAGAAGGAATTGTTGATTCTATTTTTGAAGCCTTGAAAAATCTAAAATTTGCACTCAGCCTTAAACCCACTAGATGATCTAGAAGTAGACCTCCCTCTCTACCTAAAACTTTCACCTCTCCTATGTGCCAAGCATTAACCTTTCATGTTACCTTCCTCCCCATTGTTATAAAATTTACTCGTTATACTAAAGTAATGGATTTAGACTTGGGGAGAAGCTATAGGTCTTTTGATGCTAGGAGCTCAACTGAATGCCCTGCCAAAAGGAGAAAAAAAATTATTACCTAAGGTTAATGGTCATGGTAAGAAGATAATTGATGAACATATAAATTATTTTAATGTGGCATGTGGAGTATTGGTAGTTCAACATCAGGACGTGGTTCTTAAACTCTTCATACAAACTCTCACCGATTTTTTCACATAGTGGTTTTAGCATTTACCTAACGAATGTATTTATAATTGGAATGACATGAAGACATGGTTTGAAATGAGGTTCAAGGGAGTGCTACGAAGAGACCTACATCTAAGAATCAGATGTGCTTTTTCATCAATTCTATGCCCCCAAATATTAGCTTCCATATTAGAAGACTCTAGAAATTGAACTAGAGGATGACTTTATTACTGTCGATAAATAGAAAAAAGAGGTTCAGATGCCTAATGCTCAAACTTTGACGTCCTTCGATCTTTTTTTACAAAGATTAGTAAATAATATAATCCACATTAAAAGATAGTTACCAAAGAGAAATGTACTATTTAAGCAACCCTATCAAGATATCCCAGGAAGAAACTATAGCCATTCCAAAGGTCTTAGTGGTAAGACATTGCAACTCCCATCTGCTCAAAAAAGGCTGGCGATTGAACCTCCTAGTGGGAAGGGTAATATGTGCATTTTTCACTTGATTGACGATCATGATGGTATCTTTTTCTTTGATATGGTTCAATATGTGTAGATGAATATTCAGAAGGAAATGGCACAAGAAGTATTAGAAGATGAAGAAAATCCTAGACAACCTGGCAACTCTGTAAGTTATTTCCTTGAGTATGAATCTGATTCTTAAAGGGGAGGTGAAATTTTGATAACACTGGAGGATCCTTCATGCACTATTCTGACAATCAATGCAACTCTAAATCTTACGACAATATATTATCTCTATAGGTACTGAACAAAGGTAAACAACCTCTCACTCGAACTTATGGTCCAAAAGTTCAAAGTTCAATAACAACAAATGTTCAATTCTTAAAGAGGCTTGAGTCTGATACTTCTTTTGATATGGTCAAATTTCGTAAATCATATAAAATCCAAATTTATCCTATGGAATGCCTTAGACTAAACCCAAAAGAGTTGGATAAATTGGTTGAATATGTAAGAGGTAGTCAGTCCTGACCTAAAATTATAAGTAAATAGTTGATTAATGTCTCTTCTCTAGAAACTCGTCAATACCCTTTAATCCAATCCTTTGTTGTTGAATCTGAGCCTAAAACCCATTTATCCAGTGACTCACCTCATTCACTTGATTCAAAACATGATCCATTTTATGTTTCCTTATTCATTCACGGTCATAAATAAAACAATTGTATTATTGATTTCACAGCTTCTGACAGTATCATGCCATCTTCAGTCACTAATTCCCTAAATTTTCCCCTTACCAAGACTTTTGGTAGGTATAATTTGATGGATTCCAAACAAATTCCCCTACTTGGTATAATAAAGGATGCCCTAGTTTCTTTAAAAAATCACCCTAGTAATAAACTTAAATTGACTATTTTGGTCACCGACATAAAAGCCAATTATGGTATGCTCGTAAGAAAAAATTTCTCCAGGGATTTGGGGGGTGAAATCATAATGGATTGGTCCTAGGAAACTATACTAGTAGGGAAGGAAAAGGTGATACTTCAACCTTAAGGGAAATCCAAATACATATTATTCCCATCAGAGGATCCTCATTCACAAGTTTTGTATCATGACTCTGAGTTTGGTAACTATATGATTCTTCTTGGAGAAAATGTCACAGAACTTGAGTCTAGTTGTGACAATGCTTTATGGATTATGGGGTTTGATGATAGCTTCTCATCAGTAGGATCAGGGACAAGAGTAGTTCTAATATCACCACAAGGTGACAAATTCCCTTTTTCCTTTAAGATGGAATTCAACAAAACAAATAACACTGTAGTGTATGAAGCCTTATTGCTAGGGTTGGAAGAGGCTAAACGAAGGGGAATTAAGCTATTGAAAGAAAAGGGTGATGCAAAGAATATCATGTAACAAGTAAGGGGTATATTCACTGTGAAAAATGAGATGTTAAGAAATTACAAAAATAGAGTCTGGGATGAAATAGAATAATTTGAATCTTTTTCAATAAAACTAATACCTATATATTTGAATAGTAGGGCATGCTCTCTTGCAGCGTCAGCCACTCTATTGCTCCCACATCCTAATTTTAAGGAAGACACACACATAATTGAAATATTTCATCATCCTAATGTACTTGATAATTCTAAATATTGGGAAGTGTTTCAGAGTGATAAATAGATTAATAAATTTTTACAGAGTATGGATATGATTATGTCTAATTTCTTTGAAGGTTTAGAGTCAGCTTGCAATGAATTCTACCTAGATCTCAGGAAGGAGATAGATAATGGCATCATTCAATTGAAAGGAAATAAGATCCCTAAAGGAATAGTATCTCTTGAAAAGTTATTTGACCGACAAGACAAATATATGGGAAATAAAGACACCCAAATGTGAGAAATATAGGTGATTATGTAAAGGTAAACATTGGGGAAGAAGTTGACCCTAATTTTATTAACTTGGGAAAGTGTTGTACTGATGAAGAAAATGTAGGTTCCTTAATATTTTCAAGGAGTATAAAGATGTGTTTTCCTAGTCGCATGAATATTTGAAAAACTTTAGAGAGGGACAATTTCAGCATCATATTACTCTAAAACCAAGGATGAGTCCATTCAGACAGAAGTTGAGAAACTATAACACTATGGTGGCAGATGCTATTTTAATGGAGGTAGACAAAATGTTGAAAGATCAAATAATATACCCGATCCATCACTCCATTTGGGTGGCTAATATTGTGTCGGTCGAAAATAAAAATATGGAGATTCAAATTTGTGTCGACTTTAGGAATCTAAACCAAGCTAGTTTGAAAGATAATTATCCCTTACCAGTTATGGAGCATATATTGCAGATGGTGGTCGGGTCTGAAATGATGTCCATGTTTGATGGTTTCTCTGGCTACAACCATATAAGCATGGCAAAATAAAATCAACATAAGACCACTTTTACCACTCTTTGGGGGACATTTGTATACAATTGCATGTCATTCGGTCTAATTAATGCTAGCGCCACTTTTCATAGGGTAGTGAATTTATCTTTCAGTCATCTGAAGGATAAAATAATTGTTATCTATCTTGAGGATTTGAACATTTTCTCTAGAATAAAAAGAACCACTTAGTGGATTTGAAGTTTGTTATGAAAAGATGTCAAGATCATGGAATATCTCTCAACCCCAAGAAGTCTATGTTTTGTGTAATATCTCTCAACGCCAT
Source organism: Thuja plicata (assembly GCA_018584345.1). Classification (NCBI taxonomy): domain Eukaryota; kingdom Viridiplantae; phylum Streptophyta; class Pinopsida; order Cupressales; family Cupressaceae; genus Thuja; species Thuja plicata. Next base: position 3,769,135 of record MU226188.1, read on the forward strand.
TTGTCCATTCCCTTTTGACAAGAGTATCACTATGATTCCATTCTCTCCCAATGTGGTATGGCCAAAATACGACAAGTATATGGGGGAGACCGACCCACACGACCATATAAGGGAATTCTATGCTTTGAGCATAGAATACATGCACAAACCTACATACCTCATGTGACTCTTTCTAGGAAGTCTAGGACGTAATGCCATGGAGTGGTTCTCAAAACTGAACCCTAAGGTCAAAACATTTGAGGAGCTAATTCAACACTTTATCCAACATTAATCGTATAACATACAACATGATGTGACCATGATGGATCTATGTAACACTAAATAGAAGACTGGTGAATCATTTATGCACTTCCTTCAAAGATGGAGGAAGATCTTCACATGATATTCAAGAGCCAATCCTGAATCTGAGAAGATGGAAATCTTCATTAATAACTTGGTACCAGAATTGAACTACGCATTGCAAATGCAAGAATCTCCTAGATAGCTTCGATAGGATGATTAAAAATGCCCTTTGCATTGAGGAAGTTATGGTCAGAAAGGGAGAGATCACTCTCCAAAATGAAAACAAATCCAACAACTCCAACTCCAAACCTAAGTGGTGGAAACAGAACAAAAATGTTGTCAATGATGGCATAGTAGATGCATCCAATGTTGGCCCTAAACTTGAGGTATTCAATCTCACTAATAGTATGCAAGAAAGAAAGGATGTCAAGGTGATGATTCCCATACCCAAAACAAACAATGATAATAGCAAGGGTCAGACATGGACTTCAAAACCTCAAAGAACATTCACTCCTTTGGGAGAGCCTCTCGAGACTATTTTGAAGACACTTCTGGATAACAAAGTTCTTACTATCCTAGATTCCAAACCATGGGAACCAATGGTCAAACCCAGATGGTGGGATGATAATTCCTACCGTGTCTTTCACAAGAACAAAGGACACGAGACTAATAATTGCCTTAAGCTCAAACATGTCATTCAAGACCTCATTGAAGGAGGTAAGATCAAAGTGGATGGACACACTACCAATGAAGATCATACAACATTCAATAAACCATTTCCTAATTACAACAAAGGAGAAACATCTAAAGGAAAGAGTAATGAAGTGAACTATACCTATTCCAACAATGATAATGTGATCAATATGCTAGACATTAAAACCAAATCAATTAATGTGGTCACAATCAAAGGTGTTTCGTTCCATTCGAATGCAGTGACACGAAGCCAAGCATAGGTCACTATCAAAGGACCCAATCCTTCCCAAAAACCAGCATCAACATCCAAGGTTCCTATCATTACTATTCCTAAACCAGTAGCAAAACATGTGGTTACTATTCCCGGAGCAAAGTATGACTTGGTAGATCAATTGCAATGAACCTCTGCCAAAATTTCCACCTTTGAGTTGCTCAAGATATCCAAAGTGCATAGGGAAATCCTAGAACAAGCTCTACATGCTACTAACGTCCCAAAGGATATTGATATAGACAAATTCCAAGCGATGGTCAATCACATCTCAGTGCCACATTGCCTCTCCTTTTTTGAAGAGGATGATAAGTCATTAACACATCCACATAATCAACCCCTCCATATTGAAGTCCTCATTCATAAATCCTAAGTTTGACGTGTGTTGATAGATGGAGGAACATGATTAAATATCTATACCCTTGATCTAATCAAGAGATTGGGTCTTTCAGAACAGACCATTGGCTCTAGAAGAAAGATAACCATCAAAGCTTATGATGAGGAAGAAAGATCCTCTAAAGGTCTTATTGTTCTACCTATCAGAGTCAGATCAATTGAAAGGAATGTTGTATGTCAAGTTCTGGATCTACCCCTGGCCTACAGTATACTATTGGGAAGACCATGGATTCACGAAATGCAAGTTGTGTCATCCACTTACTACCAATGTATAAAGTTCCCACATAATGGGGTGGAAGTGATAATTCCTACAGGTGCTAACTATAATTGTAACAATATCAAAGAAGGTGGTATGACCCCACATAACATGGAGGCTATGGATACAATTTCTCCCAAAACTACCAAGGACATGGTTATGAAGAGTTTTGGCAAAACCTTGAAACTCAAAGAAAGAGGTATGGGAGAGTACAAGCTAGACTTGATTCCCTCACTGATAGAACTTTTGGTATCACCAAGATCCTATGGAAAACCTTCCTCAACATTCACACCTACTACATACAAGGAGCCAGAAGTTCACAAAGCCACAGGCATGGTTAAAGCATCCACATCTTCTTTAGATAACAAAGAAGAATAGGCAGTCTTGGATTAGCTTTACAAAGGAGAACCGACAGAAGCTGAGGTCAAACATGTAGAGATACCCCTTGAATAGTATGGAAAGGGATATGATTTCCTCAAACAGATGGGATACAAAGGAAAGGGGCCTCTAAATGACACAAGACAAGGGCTTATTGAGCCTATACCCATGGAGTCCCAGAATACTAGAGACAAAATAGGACTGGGTTTTCATACTGAATCTTAAAAACCTGCTTCAAAAGATAGCCTAGCCTTAGACAAAGGGAGTGATGAAAAAAATTAACTAGAGCAGTGGTCCTATGAAAGGTTATTACATGTTGGCATAGAGAATCCCAACTATCAAGGAGAGCACTATGTACCCAACTTTGAGGTACCACAAGATCTTCACACCCCTTTGTTAGCACAACCTCCCATTCAAGAAGTAGGAGACTCAACAACAGATGGTTCAGAGATACCACTGATAGAAATAGCTATAGAAAGCACACCCCGATGATAGGATTTACATCCTAACTGGGGGAAATTGGTCACAGTTTCACATGTCCTTGATCTACCACACTTTGATCAGCAGGTAGCTAACTGGGTACATCAAATAACCATTGCTAAATACTTAAATAGATCTGATCATGAGGTCACTGACTCTCGTGATTATGAATGGGATGAGCTATTTTTTGCTATAGAGGACATTGAAATAGATACAATTCACATGTTTTCAGCTCCATCAACACCTCATGAACGTTCTAACACTACTCCCAACAACGTTGATATTCATGAAGCAGAGGAAGAATTCCTTCCCCCAATCATCGATGAAGAGACTGGTGTTCTGATAAGCCTAGAAGAATTTCAGAGGCTAAAAGAAAGAAACCTCCTTTTACGAAGAGATGATGGTGAGAGTTCTACTAATGAGTCACTAGAGTTTGGTCCACATATGACTAACAATGACCCTTTTTATGACGATCTAACTCTTATTGAACTAAACATTGAAGAAATTAACTTAACAAAACATGTCATGTCAATTAATAGTCTTGATGCTAACGCAATGTTGTCCTTCTTAGAGTCTGATTCCTTGTCTTTGATACACCCAAATCTCATTGATTGGACTAACACAGATCCTACGCCTATCCTTGACTTTCCCAATGACTTTACCCCAACTTGCTATCTCAATGCTTATGAACCTTACCCTTCTTCCACCAATGCAAGGAGTGAGAACATGTCACAGGAGGATATCAAGTTTCTCAGTAAAAATTTGAAAAAGAAAAAGAAAAAGGGGACTGAAGGTGAAAACCACTTTGTGGCAGTGTCAGATCCTAAAATAGTAAAAATAAAAAATGTATCCAATGGTGAAAACCTCTCAGAGGTACCAAAGGATGAGATTCTTGATATCCTTCCTAAACACTTTCAGGAAAGGTCTTCAGTTCTAATAGAACCAACACAACCAATTAATTTGGGCACAATTGAAGATCCTAAAATAGTACACCCTGCACAATCTTTGTCAAAAGAAGAGAAGACATAGTTCGCAGAGTTCCTGAGGGAAAAGAAAATCAACTTCGCATGGTATTACACAGATATGCCTAGAATAGATCCTAATCTAATCATGCACCACTTATCTATAGCTCCCAGGATCAAGCCTGTGAAACAAAAACTTAGAAAGATGCATCCTCATGTTGCATTACTGGTAAAAGTAGAGCTAGAGAAATTATTGAAGGCTAGATTTATTAGAGTCATTGCCTATGCCGCATGGATCTCCAATGTGGTCCCCGTGTCTAAATCTGATAAATCTATCAATATTTGTACCGACTTCAAAGACTTAAACAAGGCATGTCCAAAGGATGAGTTCCCACTGCCTAATATAGATATGATCATAGACCTCACAGTAGGATAATAGATGTATTCACTAATGGATGGATTCTCGGGCTATAATCAAATAAAAATTTCCCTCGAGGATCAAGATAAGACTGCATTTACATGTGTGTGGGGCACACTTTCTGGAACATCATGCCATTTGGGTTAAAGAATGCCGGTGCTACATATCAAAGTGAAATGACCACTATATTCCATGACATGATGCAAAAAAACATGGAGGATTACATGGATGACACCTTAGCCAAATCCAAAGAAAGGAGCACTCACATTGCTGACTTGAGGAAGATATTGGTGTAACACCCCAAAATCAACACCTTATAATTCTAATCAATTTTGGTGCATTTTATCATCATCGAAGTCCTATTGTACTAGGAAAATTCTCTTCCTAATTGACTTTAATTGACTTGGTCTCAAATGCAGAAAACCTAAATTTGCATAAATCTCACATTATATTTAATTCCTAAATTATCAAGGTTTATTAGCTAAAAATCCCTATGATTA